>JAYRCI010000302.1:0-15554 GCA_038088585.1 Chrysina gloriosa | reverse complement strand
CGTTTAAAGTTTAACCTCGTCCGATCGCGTTCAATCATACACCAATCGACGCGTCTCGACGCGCTGATTCCAACGGTATATGATTTGTTTGGATTATTTCAAACGAACGCCGAGAAAATGCAAAAAACCTCAAAAAACCGTTAAAAATCGCTAAAATCACATACCCATTTTCGCTCCTGTGGGACTTAGGAGGTTCATTCCTACGTCAATCGATGCGCCTCGACGTGCCGAATTCAACGGCGTAGGATTTTTTAGTTTACTCCAACGGTTGTCGAGAAAATCGCAAAAACCGCGAAAAAAACGCAAAAATCGTTAATTTGCACCCCGGAATTAATATTTTACGAGCTACGATATTCCCTCCCGCACCATTCGAAAGATCTCGTTCTTCTGATTCAGAATCAGCCCCGGATCGACTTTCTATCGTTGATAGTTTAGGCGCTACGAGCGCTTGAACTTTGTCCATTTTCGCCCTATATTCACCCCTATATTAGGTCTATTTTACGAGTTTTCTCGAAACCTATGCGTTTTACGTTCGAACCGATATGTTCTACGTAATTATCGATCCGAATATGTATATTCTGAAGCAAAATAACTTCCAAATTCCGACATGAATTTTTCCTCGAATGACGAAAATTTCGTTAAAAATCGATATTTTCGTTTAAGCCTAAACTTCAAATCGCTCTCACCACTTTATTTATGGCTCGATCCAGATAGGGTAGACCTTTCTACACGTAGATTTCGTCTAGGAATCGAATGGAACAAGAACGAAAGCGCTATCTCCTATAGTTTCCGCGCTAGAACGAAATTATGCTAATTCGAGTTAAGGAATTTTTGCAAACTTCAAACTACCATATCTCCGGAACGGTAAGAGCTAGGGACCTCCGGTTTGTTTCATCTTAATCACATCATCGAGTGCTTTGAGCCTACCGAGTTTGAACTGGCTAGTCCTATCGCAAGTGTGCTATCTCGAAAAACCGACAAAATTTCTATGCTTTGAGGTAGAAATTTTTGGACCAAAATATTTTTTGCGTCCAATCGCGTTCAAAATATGTCTATCCGATAGATTTTGGCCCGTAGAATCCAAATCTTCCATCCCGGAGGCTGTATCTCTTACCGTTCTCGAGCTAAAGAAAAGTTCGTCCGATTGCGTTCGAAATAGGCCTATCGGATAGGTCTCGACGAGTAGATTCCAAATCTGGCATTATTAACCCCGTAGCTCCAACCGTTACGGAGATATGGGCGTTTAAAGTTTAACCTCGTCCGATCGCGTTCAATCATACACCAATCGACGCGTCTCGACGCGCTGATTCCAACGGTATATGATTTGTTTGGATTATTTCAAACGAACGCCGAGAAAATGCAAAAACCTCAAAAAACCGTTAAAAATCGCTAAAATCACATACCCATTTTCGCTCCTGTGGGACTTAGGAGGTTCATTCCTACGTCAATCGATGCGCCTCGACGTGCCGAATTCAACGGCGTAGGATTTTTTAGTTTACTCCAACGGTTGTCGAGAAAATCGCAAAACCGCGAAAAACGCAAAAATCGTTAATTTGCACCCCGGAATTAATATTTTACGAGCTACGATATTCCCTCCCGCACCATTCGAAAGATCTCGTTCTTCTGATTCAGAATCAGCCCCGGATCGACTTTCTATCGTTGATAGTTTAGGCGCTACGAGCGCTTGAACTTTGTCCATTTTCGCCCTATATTCACCCCTATATTAGGTCTATTTTACGAGTTTTCTCGAAACCTATGCGTTTTACGTTCGAACCGATATGTTCTACGTAATTATCGATCCGAATATGTATATTCTGAAGCAAAATAACTTCCAAATTCCGACATGAATTTTTCCTCGAATGACGAAAATTTCGTTAAAAATCGATATTTTCGTTTAAGCCTAAACTTCAAATCGCTCTCACCACTTTATTTATGGCTCGATCCAGATAGGGTAGACCTTTCTACACGTAGATTTCGTCTAGGAATCGAATGGAACAAGAACGAAAGCGCTATCTCCTATAGTTTCCGCGCTAGAACGAAATTATGCTAATTCGAGTTAAGGAATTTTTGCAAACTTCAAACTACCATATCTCCGGAACGGTAAGAGCTAGGGACCTCCGGTTTGTTTCATCTTAATCACATCATCGAGTGCTTTGAGCCTACCGAGTTTGAACTGGCTAGTCCTATCGCAAGTGTGCTATCTCGAAAAACCGACAAAATTTCTATGCTTTGAGGTAGAAATTTTTTTGGACCAAAATATTTTTTGCGTCCAATCGCGTTCAAAATATGTCTATCCGATAGATTTTGGCCCGTAGAATCCAAATCTTCCATCCCGGAGGCTGTATCTCTTACCGTTCTCGAGCTAAAGAAAAGTTCGTCCGATTGCGTTCGAAATAGGCCTATCGGATAGGTCTCGACGAGTAGATTCCAAATCTGGCATTATTAACCCCGTAGCTCCAACCGTTACGGAGATATGGGCGTTTAAAGTTTAACCTCGTCCGATCGCGTTCAATCATACACCAATCGACGCGTCTCGACGCGCTGATTCCAACGGTATATGATTTGTTTGGATTATTTCAAACGAACGCCGAGAAAATGCAAAAACCTCAAAAAAACCGTTAAAAATCGCTAAAATCACATACCCATTTTCGCTCCTGTGGGACTTAGGAGGTTCATTCCTACGTCAATCGATGCGCCTCGACGTGCCGAATTCAACGGCGTAGGATTTTTTAGTTTACTCCAACGGTTGTCGAGAAAATCGCAAAAACCGCGAAAAACGCAAAAATCGTTAATTTGCACCCCGGAATTAATATTTTACGAGCTACGATATTCCCTCCCGCACCATTCGAAAGATCTCGTTCTTCTGATTCAGAATCAGCCCCGGATCGACTTTCTATCGTTGATAGTTTAGGCGCTACGAGCGCTTGAACTTTGTCCATTTTCGCCCTATATTCACCCCTATATTAGGTCTATTTTACGAGTTTTCTCGAAACCTATGCGTTTTACGTTCGAACCGATATGTTCTACGTAATTATCGATCCGAATATGTATATTCTGAAGCAAAATAACTTCCAAATTCCGACATGAATTTTTCCTCGAATGACGAAAATTTCGTTAAAAATCGATATTTTCGTTTAAGCCTAAACTTCAAATCGCTCTCACCACTTTATTTATGGCTCGATCCAGATAGGGTAGACCTTTCTACACGTAGATTTCGTCTAGGAATCGAATGGAACAAGAACGAAAGCGCTATCTCCTATAGTTTCCGCGCTAGAACGAAATTATGCTAATTCGAGTTAAGGAATTTTTGCAAACTTCAAACTACCATATCTCCGGAACGGTAAGAGCTAGGGACCTCCGGTTTGTTTCATCTTAATCACATCATCGAGTGCTTTGAGCCTACCGAGTTTGAACTGGCTAGTCCTATCGCAAGTGTGCTATCTCGAAAAACCGACAAAATTTCTATGCTTTGAGGTAGAAATTTTTTGGACCAAAATATTTTTTGCGTCCAATCGCGTTCAAAATATGTCTATCCGATAGATTTTGGCCCGTAGAATCCAAATCTTCCATCCCGGAGGCTGTATCTCTTACCGTTCTCGAGCTAAAGAAAAGTTCGTCCGATTGCGTTCGAAATAGGCCTATCGGATAGGTCTCGACGAGTAGATTCCAAATCTGGCATTATTAACCCCGTAGCTCCAACCGTTACGGAGATATGGGCGTTTAAAGTTTAACCTCGTCCGATCGCGTTCAATCATACACCAATCGACGCGTCTCGACGCGCTGATTCCAACGGTATATGATTTGTTTGGATTATTTCAAACGAACGCCGAGAAAATGCAAAAACCTCAAAAAACCGTTAAAAATCGCTAAAATCACATACCCATTTTCGCTCCTGTGGGACTTAGGAGGTTCATTCCTACGTCAATCGATGCGCCTCGACGTGCCGAATTCAACGGCGTAGGATTTTTTAGTTTACTCCAACGGTTGTCGAGAAAATCGCAAAAAACCGCGAAAAACGCAAAAATCGTTAATTTGCACCCCGGAATTAATATTTTACGAGCTACGATATTCCCTCCCGCACCATTCGAAAGATCTCGTTCTTCTGATTCAGAATCAGCCCCGGATCGACTTTCTATCGTTGATAGTTTAGGCGCTACGAGCGCTTGAACTTTGTCCATTTTCGCCCTATATTCACCCCTATATTAGGTCTATTTTACGAGTTTTCTCGAAACCTATGCGTTTTACGTTCGAACCGATATGTTCTACGTAATTATCGATCCGAATATGTATATTCTGAAGCAAAATAACTTCCAAATTCCGACATGAATTTTTCCTCGAATGACGAAAATTTCGTTAAAAATCGATATTTTCGTTTAAGCCTAAACTTCAAATCGCTCTCACCACTTTATTTATGGCTCGATCCAGATAGGGTAGACCTTTCTACACGTAGATTTCGTCTAGGAATCGAATGGAACAAGAACGAAAGCGCTATCTCCTATAGTTTCCGCGCTAGAACGAAATTATGCTAATTCGAGTTAAGGAATTTTTGCAAACTTCAAACTACCATATCTCCGGAACGGTAAGAGCTAGGGACCTCCGGTTTGTTTCATCTTAATCACATCATCGAGTGCTTTGAGCCTACCGAGTTTGAACTGGCTAGTCCTATCGCAAGTGTGCTATCTCGAAAAACCGACAAAATTTCTATGCTTTGAGGTAGAAATTTTTGGACCAAAATATTTTTTGCGTCCAATCGCGTTCAAAATATGTCTATCCGATAGATTTTGGCCCGTAGAATCCAAATCTTCCATCCCGGAGGCTGTATCTCTTACCGTTCTCGAGCTAAAGAAAAGTTCGTCCGATTGCGTTCGAAATAGGCCTATCGGATAGGTCTCGACGAGTAGATTCCAAATCTGGCATTATTAACCCCGTAGCTCCAACCGTTACGGAGATATGGGCGTTTAAAGTTTAACCTCGTCCGATCGCGTTCAATCATACACCAATCGACGCGTCTCGACGCGCTGATTCCAACGGTATATGATTTGTTTGGATTATTTCAAACGAACGCCGAGAAAATGCAAAAAACCTCAAAAAACCGTTAAAAATCGCTAAAATCACATACCCATTTTCGCTCCTGTGGGACTTAGGAGGTTCATTCCTACGTCAATCGATGCGCCTCGACGTGCCGAATTCAACGGCGTAGGATTTTTTAGTTTACTCCAACGGTTGTCGAGAAAATCGCAAAAAACCGCGAAAAACGCAAAAATCGTTAATTTGCACCCCCGGAATTAATATTTTACGAGCTACGATATTCCCTCCCGCACCATTCGAAAGATCTCGTTCTTCTGATTCAGAATCAGCCCCGGATCGACTTTCTATCGTTGATAGTTTAGGCGCTACGAGCGCTTGAACTTTGTCCATTTTCGCCCTATATTCACCCCTATATTAGGTCTATTTTACGAGTTTTCTCGAAACCTATGCGTTTTACGTTCGAACCGATATGTTCTACGTAATTATCGATCCGAATATGTATATTCTGAAGCAAAATAACTTCCAAATTCCGACATGAATTTTTCCTCGAATGACGAAAATTTCGTTAAAAATCGATATTTTCGTTTAAGCCTAAACTTCAAATCGCTCTCACCACTTTATTTATGGCTCGATCCAGATAGGGTAGACCTTTCTACACGTAGATTTCGTCTAGGAATCGAATGGAACAAGAACGAAAGCGCTATCTCCTATAGTTTCCGCGCTAGAACGAAATTATGCTAATTCGAGTTAAGGAATTTTTGCAAACTTCAAACTACCATATCTCCGGAACGGTAAGAGCTAGGGACCTCCGGTTTGTTTCATCTTAATCACATCATCGAGTGCTTTGAGCCTACCGAGTTTGAACTGGCTAGTCCTATCGCAAGTGTGCTATCTCGAAAAACCGACAAAATTTCTATGCTTTGAGGTAGAAATTTTTTGGACCAAAATATTTTTTGCGTCCAATCGCGTTCAAAATATGTCTATCCGATAGATTTTGGCCCGTAGAATCCAAATCTTCCATCCCGGAGGCTGTATCTCTTACCGTTCTCGAGCTAAAGAAAAGTTCGTCCGATTGCGTTCGAAATAGGCCTATCGGATAGGTCTCGACGAGTAGATTCCAAATCTGGCATTATTAACCCCGTAGCTCCAACCGTTACGGAGATATGGGCGTTTAAAGTTTAACCTCGTCCGATCGCGTTCAATCATACACCAATCGACGCGTCTCGACGCGCTGATTCCAACGGTATATGATTTGTTTGGATTATTTCAAACGAACGCCGAGAAAATGCAAAAAACCTCAAAAAAACCGTTAAAAATCGCTAAAATCACATACCCATTTTCGCTCCTGTGGGACTTAGGAGGTTCATTCCTACGTCAATCGATGCGCCTCGACGTGCCGAATTCAACGGCGTAGGATTTTTTAGTTTACTCCAACGGTTGTCGAGAAAATCGCAAAAAACCGCGAAAAAAACGCAAAAAATCGTTAATTTGCACCCCGGAATTAATATTTTACGAGCTACGATATTCCCTCCCGCACCATTCGAAAGATCTCGTTCTTCTGATTCAGAATCAGCCCCGGATCGACTTTCTATCGTTGATAGTTTAGGCGCTACGAGCGCTTGAACTTTGTCCATTTTCGCCCTATATTCACCCCTATATTAGGTCTATTTTACGAGTTTTCTCGAAACCTATGCGTTTTACGTTCGAACCGATATGTTCTACGTAATTATCGATCCGAATATGTATATTCTGAAGCAAAATAACTTCCAAATTCCGACATGAATTTTTCCTCGAATGACGAAAATTTCGTTAAAAATCGATATTTTCGTTTAAGCCTAAACTTCAAATCGCTCTCACCACTTTATTTATGGCTCGATCCAGATAGGGTAGACCTTTCTACACGTAGATTTCGTCTAGGAATCGAATGGAACAAGAACGAAAGCGCTATCTCCTATAGTTTCCGCGCTAGAACGAAATTATGCTAATTCGAGTTAAGGAATTTTTGCAAACTTCAAACTACCATATCTCCGGAACGGTAAGAGCTAGGGACCTCCGGTTTGTTTCATCTTAATCACATCATCGAGTGCTTTGAGCCTACCGAGTTTGAACTGGCTAGTCCTATCGCAAGTGTGCTATCTCGAAAAACCGACAAAATTTCTATGCTTTGAGGTAGAAATTTTTGGACCAAAATATTTTTGCGTCCAATCGCGTTCAAAATATGTCTATCCGATAGATTTTGGCCCGTAGAATCCAAATCTTCCATCCCGGAGGCTGTATCTCTTACCGTTCTCGAGCTAAAGAAAAGTTCGTCCGATTGCGTTCGAAATAGGCCTATCGGATAGGTCTCGACGAGTAGATTCCAAATCTGGCATTATTAACCCCGTAGCTCCAACCGTTACGGAGATATGGGCGTTTAAAGTTTAACCTCGTCCGATCGCGTTCAATCATACACCAATCGACGCGTCTCGACGCGCTGATTCCAACGGTATATGATTTGTTTGGATTATTTCAAACGAACGCCGAGAAAATGCAAAAAACCTCAAAAAAACCGTTAAAAATCGCTAAAATCACATACCCATTTTCGCTCCTGTGGGACTTAGGAGGTTCATTCCTACGTCAATCGATGCGCCTCGACGTGCCGAATTCAACGGCGTAGGATTTTTTAGTTTACTCCAACGGTTGTCGAGAAAATCGCAAAAAACCGCGAAAAAAACGCAAAAAATCGTTAATTTGCACCCCCGGAATTAATATTTTACGAGCTACGATATTCCCTCCCGCACCATTCGAAAGATCTCGTTCTTCTGATTCAGAATCAGCCCCGGATCGACTTTCTATCGTTGATAGTTTAGGCGCTACGAGCGCTTGAACTTTGTCCATTTTCGCCCTATATTCACCCCTATATTAGGTCTATTTTACGAGTTTTCTCGAAACCTATGCGTTTTACGTTCGAACCGATATGTTCTACGTAATTATCGATCCGAATATGTATATTCTGAAGCAAAATAACTTCCAAATTCCGACATGAATTTTTCCTCGAATGACGAAAATTTCGTTAAAAATCGATATTTTCGTTTAAGCCTAAACTTCAAATCGCTCTCACCACTTTATTTATGGCTCGATCCAGATAGGGTAGACCTTTCTACACGTAGATTTCGTCTAGGAATCGAATGGAACAAGAACGAAAGCGCTATCTCCTATAGTTTCCGCGCTAGAACGAAATTATGCTAATTCGAGTTAAGGAATTTTTGCAAACTTCAAACTACCATATCTCCGGAACGGTAAGAGCTAGGGACCTCCGGTTTGTTTCATCTTAATCACATCATCGAGTGCTTTGAGCCTACCGAGTTTGAACTGGCTAGTCCTATCGCAAGTGTGCTATCTCGAAAAACCGACAAAATTTCTATGCTTTGAGGTAGAAATTTTTTGGACCAAAATATTTTTGCGTCCAATCGCGTTCAAAATATGTCTATCCGATAGATTTTGGCCCGTAGAATCCAAATCTTCCATCCCGGAGGCTGTATCTCTTACCGTTCTCGAGCTAAAGAAAAGTTCGTCCGATTGCGTTCGAAATAGGCCTATCGGATAGGTCTCGACGAGTAGATTCCAAATCTGGCATTATTAACCCCGTAGCTCCAACCGTTACGGAGATATGGGCGTTTAAAGTTTAACCTCGTCCGATCGCGTTCAATCATACACCAATCGACGCGTCTCGACGCGCTGATTCCAACGGTATATGATTTGTTTGGATTATTTCAAACGAACGCCGAGAAAATGCAAAAAACCTCAAAAAAACCGTTAAAAATCGCTAAAATCACATACCCATTTTCGCTCCTGTGGGACTTAGGAGGTTCATTCCTACGTCAATCGATGCGCCTCGACGTGCCGAATTCAACGGCGTAGGATTTTTTAGTTTACTCCAACGGTTGTCGAGAAAATCGCAAAAAACCGCGAAAAAAACGCAAAAAATCGTTAATTTGCACCCCGGAATTAATATTTTACGAGCTACGATATTCCCTCCCGCACCATTCGAAAGATCTCGTTCTTCTGATTCAGAATCAGCCCCGGATCGACTTTCTATCGTTGATAGTTTAGGCGCTACGAGCGCTTGAACTTTGTCCATTTTCGCCCTATATTCACCCCTATATTAGGTCTATTTTACGAGTTTTCTCGAAACCTATGCGTTTTACGTTCGAACCGATATGTTCTACGTAATTATCGATCCGAATATGTATATTCTGAAGCAAAATAACTTCCAAATTCCGACATGAATTTTTCCTCGAATGACGAAAATTTCGTTAAAAATCGATATTTTCGTTTAAGCCTAAACTTCAAATCGCTCTCACCACTTTATTTATGGCTCGATCCAGATAGGGTAGACCTTTCTACACGTAGATTTCGTCTAGGAATCGAATGGAACAAGAACGAAAGCGCTATCTCCTATAGTTTCCGCGCTAGAACGAAATTATGCTAATTCGAGTTAAGGAATTTTTGCAAACTTCAAACTACCATATCTCCGGAACGGTAAGAGCTAGGGACCTCCGGTTTGTTTCATCTTAATCACATCATCGAGTGCTTTGAGCCTACCGAGTTTGAACTGGCTAGTCCTATCGCAAGTGTGCTATCTCGAAAAACCGACAAAATTTCTATGCTTTGAGGTAGAAATTTTTTGGACCAAAATATTTTTTGCGTCCAATCGCGTTCAAAATATGTCTATCCGATAGATTTTGGCCCGTAGAATCCAAATCTTCCATCCCGGAGGCTGTATCTCTTACCGTTCTCGAGCTAAAGAAAAGTTCGTCCGATTGCGTTCGAAATAGGCCTATCGGATAGGTCTCGACGAGTAGATTCCAAATCTGGCATTATTAACCCCGTAGCTCCAACCGTTACGGAGATATGGGCGTTTAAAGTTTAACCTCGTCCGATCGCGTTCAATCATACACCAATCGACGCGTCTCGACGCGCTGATTCCAACGGTATATGATTTGTTTGGATTATTTCAAACGAACGCCGAGAAAATGCAAAAAACCTCAAAAAAACCGTTAAAAATCGCTAAAATCACATACCCATTTTCGCTCCTGTGGGACTTAGGAGGTTCATTCCTACGTCAATCGATGCGCCTCGACGTGCCGAATTCAACGGCGTAGGATTTTTTAGTTTACTCCAACGGTTGTCGAGAAAATCGCAAAAAACCGCGAAAAAAACGCAAAAAATCGTTAATTTGCACCCCGGAATTAATATTTTACGAGCTACGATATTCCCTCCCGCACCATTCGAAAGATCTCGTTCTTCTGATTCAGAATCAGCCCCGGATCGACTTTCTATCGTTGATAGTTTAGGCGCTACGAGCGCTTGAACTTTGTCCATTTTCGCCCTATATTCACCCCTATATTAGGTCTATTTTACGAGTTTTCTCGAAACCTATGCGTTTTACGTTCGAACCGATATGTTCTACGTAATTACCGATCCGAATATGTATATTCTGAAGCAAAATAACTTCCAAATTCCGACATGAATTTTTCCTCGAATGACGAAAATTTCGTTAAAAATCGATATTTTCGTTTAAGCCTAAACTTCAAATCGCTCTCACCACTTTATTTATGGCTCGATCCAGATAGGGTAGACCTTTCTACACGTAGATTTCGTCTAGGAATCGAATGGAACAAGAACGAAAGCGCTATCTCCTATAGTTTCCGCGCTAGAACGAAATTATGCTAATTCGAGTTAAGGAATTTTTGCAAACTTCAAACTACCATATCTCCGGAACGGTAAGAGCTAGGGACCTCCGGTTTGTTTCATCTTAATCACATCATCGAGTGCTTTGAGCCTACCGAGTTTGAACTGGCTAGTCCTATCGCAAGTGTGCTATCTCGAAAAACCGACAAAATTTCTATGCTTTGAGGTAGAAATTTTTTGGACCAAAATATTTTTTGCGTCCAATCGCGTTCAAAATATGTCTATCCGATAGATTTTGGCCCGTAGAATCCAAATCTTCCATCCCGGAGGCTGTATCTCTTACCGTTCTCGAGCTAAAGAAAAGTTCGTCCGATTGCGTTCGAAATAGGCCTATCGGATAGGTCTCGACGAGTAGATTCCAAATCTGGCATTATTAACCCCGTAGCTCCAACCGTTACGGAGATATGGGCGTTTAAAGTTTAACCTCGTCCGATCGCGTTCAATCATACACCAATCGACGCGTCTCGACGCGCTGATTCCAACGGTATATGATTTGTTTGGATTATTTCAAACGAACGCCGAGAAAATGCAAAAAACCTCAAAAAAACCGTTAAAAATCGCTAAAATCACATACCCATTTTCGCTCCTGTGGGACTTAGGAGGTTCATTCCTACGTCAATCGATGCGCCTCGACGTGCCGAATTCAACGGCGTAGGATTTTTTAGTTTACTCCAACGGTTGTCGAGAAAATCGCAAAAAACCGCGAAAAAACGCAAAAAATCGTTAATTTGCACCCCCGGAATTAATATTTTACGAGCTACGATATTCCCTCCCGCACCATTCGAAAGATCTCGTTCTTCTGATTCAGAATCAGCCCCGGATCGACTTTCTATCGTTGATAGTTTAGGCGCTACGAGCGCTTGAACTTTGTCCATTTTCGCCCTATATTCACCCCTATATTAGGTCTATTTTACGAGTTTTCTCGAAACCTATGCGTTTTACGTTCGAACCGATATGTTCTACGTAATTACCGATCCGAATATGTATATTCTGAAGCAAAATAACTTCCAAATTCCGACATGAATTTTTCCTCGAATGACGAAAATTTCGTTAAAAATCGATATTTTCGTTTAAGCCTAAACTTCAAATCGCTCTCACCACTTTATTTATGGCTCGATCCAGATAGGGTAGACCTTTCTACACGTAGATTTCGTCTAGGAATCGAATGGAACAAGAACGAAAGCGCTATCTCCTATAGTTTCCGCGCTAGAACGAAATTATGCTAATTCGAGTTAAGGAATTTTTGCAAACTTCAAACTACCATATCTCCGGAACGGTAAGAGCTAGGGACCTCCGGTTTGTTTCATCTTAATCACATCATCGAGTGCTTTGAGCCTACCGAGTTTGAACTGGCTAGTCCTATCGCAAGTGTGCTATCTCGAAAAACCGACAAAATTTCTATGCTTTGAGGTAGAAATTTTTTTGGACCAAAATATTTTGCGTCCAATCGCGTTCAAAATATGTCTATCCGATAGATTTTGGCCCGTAGAATCCAAATCTTCCATCCCGGAGGCTGTATCTCTTACCGTTCTCGAGCTAAAGAAAAGTTCGTCCGATTGCGTTCGAAATAGGCCTATCGGATAGGTCTCGACGAGTAGATTCCAAATCTGGCATTATTAACCCCGTAGCTCCAACCGTTACGGAGATATGGGCGTTTAAAGTTTAACCTCGTCCGATCGCGTTCAATCATACACCAATCGACGCGTCTCGACGCGCTGATTCCAACGGTATATGATTTGTTTGGATTATTTCAAACGAACGCCGAGAAAATGCAAAAAACCTCAAAAAAACCGTTAAAAATCGCTAAAATCACATACCCATTTTCGCTCCTGTGGGACTTAGGAGGTTCATTCCTACGTCAATCGATGCGCCTCGACGTGCCGAATTCAACGGCGTAGGATTTTTTAGTTTACTCCAACGGTTGTCGAGAAAATCGCAAAAAACCGCGAAAAAAACGCAAAAAATCGTTAATTTGCACCCCCGGAATTAATATTTTACGAGCTACGATATTCCCTCCCGCACCATTCGAAAGATCTCGTTCTTCTGATTCAGAATCAGCCCCGGATCGACTTTCTATCGTTGATAGTTTAGGCGCTACGAGCGCTTGAACTTTGTCCATTTTCGCCCTATATTCACCCCTATATTAGGTCTATTTTACGAGTTTTCTCGAAACCTATGCGTTTTACGTTCGAACCGATATGTTCTACGTAATTACCGATCCGAATATGTATATTCTGAAGCAAAATAACTTCCAAATTCCGACATGAATTTTTCCTCGAATGACGAAAATTTCGTTAAAAATCGATATTTTCGTTTAAGCCTAAACTTCAAATCGCTCTCACCACTTTATTTATGGCTCGATCCAGATAGGGTAGACCTTTCTACACGTAGATTTCGTCTAGGAATCGAATGGAACAAGAACGAAAGCGCTATCTCCTATAGTTTCCGCGCTAGAACGAAATTATGCTAATTCGAGCTAAGGAATTTTTGCAAACTTCAAACTACCATATCTCCGGAACGGTAAGAGCTAGGGACCTCCGGTTTGTTTCATCTTAATCACATCATCGAGTGCTTTGAGCCTACCGAGTTTGAACTGGCTAGTCCTATCGCAAGTGTGCTATCTCGAAAAACCGACAAAATTTCTATGCTTTGAGGTAGAAATTTTTTGGACCAAAATATTTTTTGCGTCCAATCGCGTTCAAAATATGTCTATCCGATAGATTTTGGCCCGTAGAATCCAAATCTTCCATCCCGGAGGCTGTATCTCTTACCGTTCTCGAGCTAAAGAAAAGTTCGTCCGATTGCGTTCGAAATACGCCTATCGGATAGGTCTCGACGAGTAGATTCCAAATCTGGCATTATTAACCCCGTAGCTCCAACCGTTACGGAGATATGGGCGTTTAAAGTTTAACCTCGTCCGATCGCGTTCAATCATACACCAATCGACGCGTCTTGACGCGCTGATTCCAACGGTATATGATTTGTTTGGATTATTTCAAACGAACGCCGAGAAAATGCAAAAAACCTCAAAAATCCGTTAAAAATCGCTAAAATCACATACCCATTTTCGCTCCTGTGGGACTTAGGAGGTTCATTCCTACGTCAATCGATGCGCCTCGACGTGCCGAATTCAACGGCGTAGGATTTTTTTAGTTTACTCCAACGGTTGTCGAGAAAATCGCAAAACCGCGAAAAACAACGCAAAAAATCGTTAATTTGCACCCCCGGAATTAATATTTTACGAGCTACGATATTCCCTCCCGCACCATTCGAAAGATCTCGTTCTTCTGATTCAGAATCAGCCCCGGATCGACTTTCTATCGTTGATAGTTTAGGCGCTACGAGCGCTTGAACTTTGTCCATTTTCGCCCTATATTCATCCCTATATTAGGTCTATTTTACGAGTTTTCTCGAAACCTATGCGTTTTACGTTCGAACCGATATGTTCTACGTAATTACCGATCCGAATATGTATATTCTGACGCGAAATATAAAATAGCATGCTAATTATTTAGATTTTTCTAAACGCTTGCCGAAAAAATCATATCTTCCATCTAGATTTCTGGGGTGCTTACGATGTTAGTTCCTATGCTATTCGAAAGTGCTGCTTTGTTATTGCTAAAGAAATGAAATAAGAAAATGGATCAGCCCTATTAGTTTTATAATTATGTACTATCAACTTACAGTGCAATATATACAAAATATCTCTAACCTAAAGGAAGTGTATTTTGCAATTGATACCAATAGAATATACATTAAATAAACTATAGGAATTGTACAGTAAAAATAATATAAAGTATCTGTACTATGTATGTAGTTTATGCTTGCGGCACCATCACATTTAGTTCGAATTTTTAAGTTAGTCGGTACTGTTAATCACTGTCTAAAATGTTCTTACAGCGTGGCAAGAATACGAGTAAATCCGATACAAGCTGACAGCACAGTCTGTCCTACTCCCCAAAATAGAGCATATGAAGGTTGCATCGGTAAACTTGAATATCTGTAGACACATGCGATAGCGGCGCTGCTAATTATACCAGACATAACTGGCGTTACAACGCCCATAAATAATATTATAACAGGAAAATATTTGCCAAACTTATGCTTACGCAGTGTTAAGAAGGATATCAGTCCGGCTACCTAAAAAAATAAATAAGTACAACCAAAGCTACTGCTTGTAGGAAACCCAATGTAAAAATTAAATCGTATCTTAAGATTATGATACATGATTCGTTACTACTGCTACTACTTTTACTACCAATTAATACAAATGTACTGTCGTGGCAAGCTCAGAAAAGTCCTGAGTGGGTATGGCTGGGAGAACTATATTTACAAAGTGCACCACATCGATCATTTTTGGCGCGAATTTTAAATAACACTAAACAGCATTTACTCTCAGGAATATATATATGACGATGAAACCAAACGATTTTCTAATTTGAAATGAAACAAGTTCCAGATATTCTTTAGGTTAAGTTTATTTTAATTGCGACTAAACTAAATTTTTATTTTTACGTGTTCTATTTGACGTAATTGTGACTGAGAATGATAGTTATTGCAAGTACTATAGTCTAGTTACTAACACTAATCGCCGCACAAGTGTTTAATTAAATTCGATGACACGTTTTGCTAGCACGAGACAAGCACCTTTAACCTGTAATACCGGATAAAATTACCGTAAGTGAGAGTTGGGGATACTTTTTAGTCTGCATGTTGGATTTCAGAATTTGCATTTTTAAACGGTATAAACGGTTTGAAAATCTATGACTCGTGCTAGCGAAACACGTGTCACC
>JAYRCI010000301.1:0-15565 GCA_038088585.1 Chrysina gloriosa | reverse complement strand
TCTCCGACACGCCAACCGTACATAACAAAATCTCTACATGCAGGCGTCGCCTGGGATTACAGGTTTCTAGAAGGCATTCCCTTTAGACTAGGCAACCGTACTTACGTCCCTCCATCGATTTGCCTACCTTTGAAAAATTCGAGGGGCAAATCGATGCCTCTACTTTTTCCAAATACACGTCAATATCTCTCTCTGCCCTTAAAAACAAGAGAGGATAATTTAATTTTATCTCTATCGGCTTAGTTTGCCAGGTACTCGACTATAAACGCGAATGTACGAAGGGGTAGATTTCAACCGTATTTGTAACTCCGCTGGGTTTATCTCAAGTTGGAGATGAATTTCGACCCCACAAACGTTCTCTACGATCAATGTCACCATCGGGTACCCACTTTCAAAAGAATCCATCATCCGACTGTATCCGTAAAATGCGATGGATTACTATTTCCGGAAAGATTTCAGCTAGAGCGGACAACTTCGTCTGATCTTCGTGAAATCGCGTTACAATTGTCTCATAGGAGCCCCCAGTCCATTTCTGGCGTCGGAAATCCCCCGTCTCGCTTAGTTTTCGAGTTATGGAGGTGTTTGCGAACCCAAAATTCAATATTCCAATTTGAGGCGACAGTAGCGAAATTTTTCGCTACTGTGATAGAGGAAGTAGTAGGAGGTAGATGGGGAGCAGTGTGGGTCCTCTGACCATATATATTTGGCCAGTTTTGCCATTTGCAGGCGCCTCAGAATCGTTGAAATGCGAGCGCATCGAAGCTCTTAATTGGCGTATATTTGGTTGCCTGCATCGGCCATTCTTAGGGGTTAGAACCAATTTCCAATTAATATTATTTTGAACTTAATTCGTTCTACGGGCAGAATCGGATATTCTAAAATCTAAAATAAAATACACCTTATGTACGTTCAGAGAGTTTGATTAAATGTAACGTCCCTATTTACACATTCGTCAACTTTTGTAAATATGTACGGAATTCCTTCTAACCCGAGCTTGCTCTAATCGCTGCTTGTACAACAATGATAGGATTATATGCGACGAACAACCAGCTCCAATTCCGGCAGCTAATAATTACTAACACTTTAGAGTCAGATTAGGACATTACTTCCAAATGGCTCTTCCAAGAGGACACGCACTTTAGGTGCTTTTGTTCGTACCATATTATCATAATCAGACCGTTTGATTTCTCATAGGCAAAGAAATACTATGGGGCCCGCTCAGGTTGCTTACGTTGTACCTTTCCTACAGCAACAAATTACGAAAAAGCCTTGCATAAGATGATGAGCATTTAGGACGTTTGCTGTGCCTACGAACATGAAATACGTAAAACCTCGTTCTATATCCAGCTAGAATATCGTATTTATGCTGTAGATACCTTCCGCTTATCACTTCTAAAACGGGAAAGGATTTGAAGTCATCTTTTGCTAGTCAAGATTACATTACCGAATGGATCTGCAGATGAATGGTAATTGGCCTTCTCTCGAATTCCGTTAGCCAGTCGCAATATTTATAAGAGTATATCGAACTACCGTGTTTTTAGAGAAATTATTGAAATTAATTATAAATCGAAAATCATTCGAATTTCATTTCTACTTAGGTTATGTATGCTGTCAAATACCACCGGTGCCAACTTCTCCGACACGCCAACCGTACATAACAAAATCTCTACATGCAGGCGTCGCCTGGGATTACAGGTTTCTAGAAGGCATTCCCTTTAGACTAGGCAACCGTACTTACGTCCCTCCATCGATTTGCCTACCTTTGAAAAATTCGAGGGGCAAATCGATGCCTCTACTTTTTCCAAATACACGTCAATATCTCTCTCTGCCCTTAAAAACAAGAGAGGATAATTTAATTTTATCTCTATCGGCTTAGTTTGCCAGGTACTCGACTATAAACGCGAATGTACGAAGGGGTAGATTTCAACCGTATTTGTAACTCCGCTGGGTTTATCTCAAGTTGGAGATGAATTTCGACCCCACAAACGTTCTCTACGATCAATGTCACCATCGGGTACCCACTTTCAAAAGAATCCATCATCCGACTGTATCCGTAAAATGCGATGGATTACTATTTCCGGAAAGATTTCAGCTAGAGCGGACAACTTCGTCTGATCTTCGTGAAATCGCGTTACAATTGTCTCATAGGAGCCCCCAGTCCATTTCTGGCGTCGGAAATCCCCCGTCTCGCTTAGTTTTCGAGTTATGGAGGTGTTTGCGAACCCAAAATTCAATATTCCAATTTGAGGCGACAGTAGCGAAATTTTTCGCTACTGTGATAGAGGAAGTAGTAGGAGGTAGATGGGGAGCAGTGTGGGTCCTCTGACCATATATATTTGGCCAGTTTTGCCATTTGCAGGCGCCTCAGAATCGTTGAAATGCGAGCGCATCGAAGCTCTTAATTGGCGTATATTTGGTTGCCTGCATCGGCCATTCTTAGGGGTTAGAACCAATTTCCAATTAATATTATTTTGAACTTAATTCGTTCTACGGGCAGAATCGGATATTCTAAAATCTAAAATAAAATACACCTTATGTACGTTCAGAGAGTTTGATTAAATGTAACGTCCCTATTTACACATTCGTCAACTTTTGTAAATATGTACGGAATTCCTTCTAACCCGAGCTTGCTCTAATCGCTGCTTGTACAACAATGATAGGATTATATGCGACGAACAACCAGCTCCAATTCCGGCAGCTAATAATTACTAACACTTTAGAGTCAGATTAGGACATTACTTCCAAATGGCTCTTCCAAGAGGACACGCACTTTAGGTGCTTTTGTTCGTACCATATTATCATAATCAGACCGTTTGATTTCTCATAGGCAAAGAAATACTATGGGGCCCGCTCAGGTTGCTTACGTTGTACCTTTCCTACAGCAACAAATTACGAAAAAGCCTTGCATAAGATGATGAGCATTTAGGACGTTTGCTGTGCCTACGAACATGAAATACGTAAAACCTCGTTCTATATCCAGCTAGAATATCGTATTTATGCTGTAGATACCTTCCGCTTATCACTTCTAAAACGGGAAAGGATTTGAAGTCATCTTTTGCTAGTCAAGATTACATTACCGAATGGATCTGCAGATGAATGGTAATTGGCCTTCTCTCGAATTCCGTTAGCCAGTCGCAATATTTATAAGAGTATATCGAACTACCGTGTTTTTAGAGAAATTATTGAAATTAATTATAAATCGAAAATCATTCGAATTTCATTTCTACTTAGGTTATGTATGCTGTCAAATACCACCGGTGCCAACTTCTCCGACACGCCAACCGTACATAACAAAATCTCTACATGCAGGCGTCGCCTGGGATTACAGGTTTCTAGAAGGCATTCCCTTTAGACTAGGCAACCGTACTTACGTCCCTCCATCGATTTGCCTACCTTTGAAAAATTCGAGGGGCAAATCGATGCCTCTACTTTTTCCAAATACACGTCAATATCTCTCTCTGCCCTTAAAAACAAGAGAGGATAATTTAATTTTATCTCTATCGGCTTAGTTTGCCAGGTACTCGACTATAAACGCGAATGTACGAAGGGGTAGATTTCAACCGTATTTGTAACTCCGCTGGGTTTATCTCAAGTTGGAGATGAATTTCGACCCCACAAACGTTCTCTACGATCAATGTCACCATCGGGTACCCACTTTCAAAAGAATCCATCATCCGACTGTATCCGTAAAATGCGATGGATTACTATTTCCGGAAAGATTTCAGCTAGAGCGGACAACTTCGTCTGATCTTCGTGAAATCGCGTTACAATTGTCTCATAGGAGCCCCCAGTCCATTTCTGGCGTCGGAAATCCCCCGTCTCGCTTAGTTTTCGAGTTATGGAGGTGTTTGCGAACCCAAAATTCAATATTCCAATTTGAGGCGACAGTAGCGAAATTTTTCGCTACTGTGATAGAGGAAGTAGTAGGAGGTAGATGGGGAGCAGTGTGGGTCCTCTGACCATATATATTTGGCCAGTTTTGCCATTTGCAGGCGCCTCAGAATCGTTGAAATGCGAGCGCATCGAAGCTCTTAATTGGCGTATATTTGGTTGCCTGCATCGGCCATTCTTAGGGGTTAGAACCAATTTCCAATTAATATTATTTTGAACTTAATTCGTTCTACGGGCAGAATCGGATATTCTAAAATCTAAAATAAAATACACCTTATGTACGTTCAGAGAGTTTGATTAAATGTAACGTCCCTATTTACACATTCGTCAACTTTTGTAAATATGTACGGAATTCCTTCTAACCCGAGCTTGCTCTAATCGCTGCTTGTACAACAATGATAGGATTATATGCGACGAACAACCAGCTCCAATTCCGGCAGCT
The DNA here is from genome assembly GCA_038088585.1 of Chrysina gloriosa. Taxonomy (NCBI): domain Eukaryota; kingdom Metazoa; phylum Arthropoda; class Insecta; order Coleoptera; family Scarabaeidae; genus Chrysina; species Chrysina gloriosa. The sequence goes on along the minus strand of JAYRCI010000301.1, from coordinate 11,232 downwards.
AATAATTACTAACACTTTAGAGTCAGATTAGGACATTACTTCCAAATGGCTCTTCCAAGAGGACACGCACTTTAGGTGCTTTTGTTCGTACCATATTATCATAATCAGACCGTTTGATTTCTCATAGGCAAAGAAATACTATGGGGCCCGCTCAGGTTGCTTACGTTGTACCTTTCCTACAGCAACAAATTACGAAAAAGCCTTGCATAAGATGATGAGCATTTAGGACGTTTGCTGTGCCTACGAACATGAAATACGTAAAACCTCGTTCTATATCCAGCTAGAATATCGTATTTATGCTGTAGATACCTTCCGCTTATCACTTCTAAAACGGGAAAGGATTTGAAGTCATCTTTTGCTAGTCAAGATTACATTACCGAATGGATCTGCAGATGAATGGTAATTGGCCTTCTCTCGAATTCCGTTAGCCAGTCGCAATATTTATAAGAGTATATCGAACTACCGTGTTTTTAGAGAAATTATTGAAATTAATTATAAATCGAAAATCATTCGAATTTCATTTCTACTTAGGTTATGTATGCTGTCAAATACCACCGGTGCCAACTTCTCCGACACGCCAACCGTACATAACAAAATCTCTACATGCAGGCGTCGCCTGGGATTACAGGTTTCTAGAAGGCATTCCCTTTAGACTAGGCAACCGTACTTACGTCCCTCCATCGATTTGCCTACCTTTGAAAAATTCGAGGGGCAAATCGATGCCTCTACTTTTTCCAAATACACGTCAATATCTCTCTCTGCCCTTAAAAACAAGAGAGGATAATTTAATTTTATCTCTATCGGCTTAGTTTGCCAGGTACTCGACTATAAACGCGAATGTACGAAGGGGTAGATTTCAACCGTATTTGTAACTCCGCTGGGTTTATCTCAAGTTGGAGATGAATTTCGACCCCACAAACGTTCTCTACGATCAATGTCACCATCGGGTACCCACTTTCAAAAGAATCCATCATCCGACTGTATCCGTAAAATGCGATGGATTACTATTTCCGGAAAGATTTCAGCTAGAGCGGACAACTTCGTCTGATCTTCGTGAAATCGCGTTACAATTGTCTCATAGGAGCCCCCAGTCCATTTCTGGCGTCGGAAATCCCCCGTCTCGCTTAGTTTTCGAGTTATGGAGGTGTTTGCGAACCCAAAATTCAATATTCCAATTTGAGGCGACAGTAGCGAAATTTTTCGCTACTGTGATAGAGGAAGTAGTAGGAGGTAGATGGGGAGCAATGTGGGTCCTCTGACCATATATATTTGGCCAGTTTTGCCATTTGCAGGCGCCTCAGAATCGTTGAAATGCGAGCGCATCGAAGCTCTTAATTGGCGTATATTTGGTTGCCTGCATCGGCCATTCTTAGGGGTTAGAACCAATTTCCAATTAATATTATTTTGAACTTAATTCGTTCTACGGGCAGAATCGGATATTCTAAAATCTAAAATAAAATACACCTTATGTACGTTCAGAGAGTTTGATTAAATGTAACGTCCCTATTTACACATTCGTCAACTTTTGTAAATATGTACGGAATTCCTTCTAACCCGAGCTTGCTCTAATCGCTGCTTGTACAACAATGATAGGATTATATGCGACGAACAACCAGCTCCAATTCCGGCAGCTAATAATTACTAACACTTTAGAGTCAGATTAGGACATTACTTCCAAATGGCTCTTCCAAGAGGACACGCACTTTAGGTGCTTTTGTTCGTACCATATTATCATAATCAGACCGTTTGATTTCTCATAGGCAAAGAAATACTATGGGGCCCGCTCAGGTTGCTTACGTTGTACCTTTCCTACAGCAACAAATTACGAAAAAGCCTTGCATAAGATGATGAGCATTTAGGACGTTTGCTGTGCCTACGAACATGAAATACGTAAAACCTCGTTCTATATCCAGCTAGAATATCGTATTTATGCTGTAGATACCTTCCGCTTATCACTTCTAAAACGGGAAAGGATTTGAAGTCATCTTTTGCTAGTCAAGATTACATTACCGAATGGATCTGCAGATGAATGGTAATTGGCCTTCTCTCGAATTCCGTTAGCCAGTCGCAATATTTATAAGAGTATATCGAACTACCGTGTTTTTAGAGAAATTATTGAAATTAATTATAAATCGAAAATCATTCGAATTTCATTTCTACTTAGGTTATGTATGCTGTCAAATACCACCGGTGCCAACTTCTCCGACACGCCAACCGTACATAACAAAATCTCTACATGCAGGCGTCGCCTGGGATTACAGGTTTCTAGAAGGCATTCCCTTTAGACTAGGCAACCGTACTTACGTCCCTCCATCGATTTGCCTACCTTTGAAAAATTCGAGGGGCAAATCGATGCCTCTACTTTTTCCAAATACACGTCAATATCTCTCTCTGCCCTTAAAAACAAGAGAGGATAATTTAATTTTATCTCTATCGGCTTAGTTTGCCAGGTACTCGACTATAAACGCGAATGTACGAAGGGGTAGATTTCAACCGTATTTGTAACTCCGCTGGGTTTATCTCAAGTTGGAGATGAATTTCGACCCCACAAACGTTCTCTACGATCAATGTCACCATCGGGTACCCACTTTCAAAAGAATCCATCATCCGACTGTATCCGTAAAATGCGATGGATTACTATTTCCGGAAAGATTTCAGCTAGAGCGGACAACTTCGTCTGATCTTCGTGAAATCGCGTTACAATTGTCTCATAGGAGCCCCCAGTCCATTTCTGGCGTCGGAAATCCCCCGTCTCGCTTAGTTTTCGAGTTATGGAGGTGTTTGCGAACCCAAAATTCAATATTCCAATTTGAGGCGACAGTAGCGAAATTTTTCGCTACTGTGATAGAGGAAGTAGTAGGAGGTAGATGGGGAGCAATGTGGGTCCTCTGACCATATATATTTGGCCAGTTTTGCCATTTGCAGGCGCCTCAGAATCGTTGAAATGCGAGCGCATCGAAGCTCTTAATTGGCGTATATTTGGTTGCCTGCATCGGCCATTCTTAGGGGTTAGAACCAATTTCCAATTAATATTATTTTGAACTTAATTCGTTCTACGGGCAGAATCGGATATTCTAAAATCTAAAATAAAATACACCTTATGTACGTTCAGAGAGTTTGATTAAATGTAACGTCCCTATTTACACATTCGTCAACTTTTGTAAATATGTACGGAATTCCTTCTAACCCGAGCTTGCTCTAATCGCTGCTTGTACAACAATGATAGGATTATATGCGACGAACAACCAGCTCCAATTCCGGCAGCTAATAATTACTAACACTTTAGAGTCAGATTAGGACATTACTTCCAAATGGCTCTTCCAAGAGGACACGCACTTTAGGTGCTTTTGTTCGTACCATATTATCATAATCAGACCGTTTGATTTCTCATAGGCAAAGAAATACTATGGGGCCCGCTCAGGTTGCTTACGTTGTACCTTTCCTACAGCAACAAATTACGAAAAAGCCTTGCATAAGATGATGAGCATTTAGGACGTTTGCTGTGCCTACGAACATGAAATACGTAAAACCTCGTTCTATATCCAGCTAGAATATCGTATTTATGCTGTAGATACCTTCCGCTTATCACTTCTAAAACGGGAAAGGATTTGAAGTCATCTTTTGCTAGTCAAGATTACATTACCGAATGGATCTGCAGATGAATGGTAATTGGCCTTCTCTCGAATTCCGTTAGCCAGTCGCAATATTTATAAGAGTATATCGAACTACCGTGTTTTTAGAGAAATTATTGAAATTAATTATAAATCGAAAATCATTCGAATTTCATTTCTACTTAGGTTATGTATGCTGTCAAATACCACCGGTGCCAACTTCTCCGACACGCCAACCGTACATAACAAAATCTCTACATGCAGGCGTCGCCTGGGATTACAGGTTTCTAGAAGGCATTCCCTTTAGACTAGGCAACCGTACTTACGTCCCTCCATCGATTTGCCTACCTTTGAAAAATTCGAGGGGCAAATCGATGCCTCTACTTTTTCCAAATACACGTCAATATCTCTCTCTGCCCTTAAAAACAAGAGAGGATAATTTAATTTTATCTCTATCGGCTTAGTTTGCCAGGTACTCGACTATAAACGCGAATGTACGAAGGGGTAGATTTCAACCGTATTTGTAACTCCGCTGGGTTTATCTCAAGTTGGAGATGAATTTCGACCCCACAAACGTTCTCTACGATCAATGTCACCATCGGGTACCCACTTTCAAAAGAATCCATCATCCGACTGTATCCGTAAAATGCGATGGATTACTATTTCCGGAAAGATTTCAGCTAGAGCGGACAACTTCGTCTGATCTTCGTGAAATCGCGTTACAATTGTCTCATAGGAGCCCCCAGTCCATTTCTGGCGTCGGAAATCCCCCGTCTCGCTTAGTTTTCGAGTTATGGAGGTGTTTGCGAACCCAAAATTCAATATTCCAATTTGAGGCGACAGTAGCGAAATTTTTCGCTACTGTGATAGAGGAAGTAGTAGGAGGTAGATGGGGAGCAGTGTGGGTCCTCTGACCATATATATTTGGCCAGTTTTGCCATTTGCAGGCGCCTCAGAATCGTTGAAATGCGAGCGCATCGAAGCTCTTAATTGGCGTATATTTGGTTGCCTGCATCGGCCATTCTTAGGGGTTAGAACCAATTTCCAATTAATATTATTTTGAACTTAATTCGTTCTACGGGCAGAATCGGATATTCTAAAATCTAAAATAAAATACACCTTATGTACGTTCAGAGAGTTTGATTAAATGTAACGTCCCTATTTACACATTCGTCAACTTTTGTAAATATGTACGGAATTCCTTCTAACCCGAGCTTGCTCTAATCGCTGCTTGTACAACAATGATAGGATTATATGCGACGAACAACCAGCTCCAATTCCGGCAGCTAATAATTACTAACACTTTAGAGTCAGATTAGGACATTACTTCCAAATGGCTCTTCCAAGAGGACACGCACTTTAGGTGCTTTTGTTCGTACCATATTATCATAATCAGACCGTTTGATTTCTCATAGGCAAAGAAATACTATGGGGCCCGCTCAGGTTGCTTACGTTGTACCTTTCCTACAGCAACAAATTACGAAAAAGCCTTGCATAAGATGATGAGCATTTAGGACGTTTGCTGTGCCTACGAACATGAAATACGTAAAACCTCGTTCTATATCCAGCTAGAATATCGTATTTATGCTGTAGATACCTTCCGCTTATCACTTCTAAAACGGGAAAGGATTTGAAGTCATCTTTTGCTAGTCAAGATTACATTACCGAATGGATCTGCAGATGAATGGTAATTGGCCTTCTCTCGAATTCCGTTAGCCAGTCGCAATATTTATAAGAGTATATCGAACTACCGTGTTTTTAGAGAAATTATTGAAATTAATTATAAATCGAAAATCATTCGAATTTCATTTCTACTTAGGTTATGTATGCTGTCAAATACCACCGGTGCCAACTTCTCCGACACGCCAACCGTACATAACAAAATCTCTACATGCAGGCGTCGCCTGGGATTACAGGTTTCTAGAAGGCATTCCCTTTAGACTAGGCAACCGTACTTACGTCCCTCCATCGATTTGCCTACCTTTGAAAAATTCGAGGGGCAAATCGATGCCTCTACTTTTTCCAAATACACGTCAATATCTCTCTCTGCCCTTAAAAACAAGAGAGGATAATTTAATTTTATCTCTATCGGCTTAGTTTGCCAGGTACTCGACTATAAACGCGAATGTACGAAGGGGTAGATTTCAACCGTATTTGTAACTCCGCTGGGTTTATCTCAAGTTGGAGATGAATTTCGACCCCACAAACGTTCTCTACGATCAATGTCACCATCGGGTACCCACTTTCAAAAGAATCCATCATCCGACTGTATCCGTAAAATGCGATGGATTACTATTTCCGGAAAGATTTCAGCTAGAGCGGACAACTTCGTCTGATCTTCGTGAAATCGCGTTACAATTGTCTCATAGGAGCCCCCAGTCCATTTCTGGCGTCGGAAATCCCCCGTCTCGCTTAGTTTTCGAGTTATGGAGGTGTTTGCGAACCCAAAATTCAATATTCCAATTTGAGGCGACAGTAGCGAAATTTTTCGCTACTGTGATAGAGGAAGTAGTAGGAGGTAGATGGGGAGCAGTGTGGGTCCTCTGACCATATATATTTGGCCAGTTTTGCCATTTGCAGGCGCCTCAGAATCGTTGAAATGCGAGCGCATCGAAGCTCTTAATTGGCGTATATTTGGTTGCCTGCATCGGCCATTCTTAGGGGTTAGAACCAATTTCCAATTAATATTATTTTGAACTTAATTCGTTCTACGGGCAGAATCGGATATTCTAAAATCTAAAATAAAATACACCTTATGTACGTTCAGAGAGTTTGATTAAATGTAACGTCCCTATTTACACATTCGTCAACTTTTGTAAATATGTACGGAATTCCTTCTAACCCGAGCTTGCTCTAATCGCTGCTTGTACAACAAGGATAGGATTATAGGCGACGAACAACCAGCTCCAATTCCGGCAGCTAATAATTACTAACACTTTAGAGTCAGATTAGGACATTACTTCCAAATGGCTCTTCCAAGAGGACACGCACTTTAGGTGCTTTTGTTCGTACCATATTATCATAATCAGACCGTTTGATTTCTCATAGGCAAAGAAATACTATGGGGCCCGCTCAGGTTGCTTACGTTGTACCTTTCCTACAGCAACAAATTACGAAAAAGCCTTGCATAAGATGATGAGCATTTAGGACGTTTGCTGTGCCTACGAACATGAAATACGTAAAACCTCGTTCTATATCCAGCTAGAATATCGTATTTATGCTGTAGATACCTTCCGCTTATCACTTCTAAAACGGGAAAGGATTTGAAGTCATCTTTTGCTAGTCAAGATTACATTACCGAATGGATCTGCAGATGAATGGTAATTGGCCTTCTCTCGAATTCCGTTAGCCAGTCGCAATATTTATAAGAGTATATCGAACTACCGTGTTTTTAGAGAAATTATTGAAATTAATTATAAATCGAAAATCATTCGAATTTCATTTCTACTTAGGTTATGTATGCTGTCAAATACCACCGTTGCCAACTTCTCCGACACGCCAACCGTACATAACAAAATCTCTACATGCAGGCGTCGCCTGGGATTACAGGTTTCTAGAAGGCATTCCCTTTAGACTAGGCAACCGTACTTACGTCCCTCCATCGATTTGCCTACCTTTGAAAAATTCGAGGGGCAAATCGATGCCTCTACTTTTTCCAAATACACGTCAATATCTCTCTCTGCCCTTAAAAACAAGAGAGGATAATTTAATTTTATCTCTATCGGCTTAGTTTGCCAGGTACTCGACTATAAACGCGAATGTACGAAGGGGTAGATTTCAACCGTATTTGTAACTCCGCTGGGTTTATCTCAAGTTGGAGATGAATTTCGACCCCACAAACGTTCTCTACGATCAATGTCACCATCGGGTACCCACTTTCAAAAGAATCCATCATCCGACTGTATCCGTAAAATGCGATGGATTACTATTTCCGGAAAGATTTCAGCTAGAGCGGACAACTTCGTCTGATCTTCGTGAAATCGCGTTACAATTGTCTCATAGGAGCCCCCAGTCCATTTCTGGCGTCGGAAATCCCCCGTCTCGCTTAGTTTTCGAGTTATGGAGGTGTTTGCGAACCCAAAATTCAATATTCCAATTTGAGGCGACAGTAGCGAAATTTTTCGCTACTGTGATAGAGGAAGTAGTAGGAGGTAGATGGGGAGCAGTGTGGGTCCTCTGACCATATATATTTGGCCAGTTTTGCCATTTGCAGGCGCCTCAGAATCGTTGAAATGCGAGCGCATCGAAGCTCTTAATTGGCGTATATTTGGTTGCCTGCATCGGCCATTCTTAGGGGTTAGAACCAATTTCCAATTAATATTATTTTGAACTTAATTCGTTCTACGGGCAGAATCGGATATTCTAAAATCTAAAATAAAATACACCTTATGTACGTTCAGAGAGTTTGATTAAATGTAACGTCCCTATTTACACATTCGTCAACTTTTGTAAATATGTACGGAATTCCTTCTAACCCGAGCTTGCTCTAATCGCTGCTTGTACAACAAGGATAGGATTATAGGCGACGAACAACCAGCTCCAATTCCGGCAGCTAATAATTACTAACACTTTAGAGTCAGATTAGGACATTACTTCCAAATGGCTCTTCCAAGAGGACACGCACTTTAGGTGCTTTTGTTCGTACCATATTATCATAATCAGACCGTTTGATTTCTCATAGGCAAAGAAATACTATGGGGCCCGCTCAGGTTGCTTACGTTGTACCTTTCCTACAGCAACAAATTACGAAAAAGCCTTGCATAAGATGATGAGCATTTAGGACGTTTGCTGTGCCTACGAACATGAAATACGTAAAACCTCGTTCTATATCCAGCTAGAATATCGTATTTATGCTGTAGATACCTTCCGCTTATCACTCCTAAAACGGGAAAGGATTTGAAGTCATCTTTTGCTAGTCAAGATTACATTACCGAATGGATCTGCAGATGAATGGTAATTGGCCTTCTCTCGAATTCCGTTAGCCAGTCGCAATATTTATAAGAGTATATCGAACTACCGTGTTTTTAGAGAAATTATTGAAATTAATTATAAATCGAAAATCATTCGAATTTCATTTCTACTTAGGTTATGTATGCTGTCAAATACCACCGTTGCCAACTTCTCCGACACGCCAACCGTACATAACAAAATCTCTACATGCAGGCGTCGCCTGGGATTACAGGTTTCTAGAAGGCATTCCCTTTAGACTAGGCAACCGTACTTACGTCCCTCCATCGATTTGCCTACCTTTGAAAAATTCGAGGGGCAAATCGATGCCTCTACTTTTTCCAAATACACGTCAATATCTCTCTCTGCCCTTAAAAACAAGAGAGGATAATTTAATTTTATCTCTATCGGCTTAGTTTGCCAGGTACTCGACTATAAACGCGAATGTACGAAGGGGTAGATTTCAACCGTATTTGTAACTCCGCTGGGTTTATCTCAAGTTGGAGATGAATTTCGACCCCACAAACGTTCTCTACGATCAATGTCACCATCGGGTACCCACTTTCAAAAGAATCCATCATCCGACTGTATCCGTAAAATGCGATGGATTACTATTTCCGGAAAGATTTCAGCTAGAGCGGACAACTTCGTCTGATCTTCGTGAAATCGCGTTACAATTGTCTCATAGGAGCCCCCAGTCCATTTCTGGCGTCGGAAATCCCCCGTCTCGCTTAGTTTTCGAGTTATGGAGGTGTTTGCGAACCCAAAATTCAATATTCCAATTTGAGGCGACAGTAGCGAAATTTTTCGCTACTGTGATAGAGGAAGTAGTAGGAGGTAGATGGGGAGCAGTGTGGGTCCTCTGACCATATATATTTGGCCAGTTTTGCCATTTGCAGGCGCCTCAGAATCGTTGAAATGCGAGCGCATCGAAGCTCTTAATTGGCGTATATTTGGTTGCCTGCATCGGCCATTCTTAGGGGTTAGAACCAATTTCCAATTAATATTATTTTGAACTTAATTCGTTCTACGGGCAGAATCGGATATTCTAAAATCTAAAATAAAATACACCTTATGTACGTTCAGAGAGTTTGATTAAATGTAACGTCCCTATTTACACATTCGTCAACTTTTGTAAATATGTACGGAATTCCTTCTAACCCGAGCTTGCTCTAATCGCTGCTTGTACAACAAGGATAGGATTATAGGCGACGAACAACCAGCTCCAATTCCGGCAGCTAATAATTACTAACACTTTAGAGTCAGATTAGGACATTACTTCCAAATGGCTCTTCCAAGAGGACACGCACTTTAGGTGCTTTTGTTCGTACCATATTATCATAATCAGACCGTTTGATTTCTCATAGGCAAAGAAATACTATGGGGCCCGCTCAGGTTGCTTACGTTGTACCTTTCCTACAGCAACAAATTACGAAAAAGCCTTGCATAAGATGATGAGCATTTAGGACGTTTGCTGTGCCTACGAACATGAAATACGTAAAACCTCGTTCTATATCCAGCTAGAATATCGTATTTATGCTGTAGATACCTTCCGCTTATCACTTCTAAAACGGGAAAGGATTTGAAGTCATCTTTTGCTAGTCAAGATTACATTACCGAATGGATCTGCAGATGAATGGTAATTGGCCTTCTCTCGAATTCCGTTAGCCAGTCGCAATATTTATAAGAGTATATCGAACTACCGTGTTTTTAGAGAAATTATTGAAATTAATTATAAATCGAAAATCATTCGAATTTCATTTCTACTTAGGTTATGTATGCTGTCAAATACCACCGTTGCCAACTTCTCCGACACGCCAACCGTACATAACAAAATCTCTACATGCAGGCGTCGCCTGGGATTACAGGTTTCTAGAAGGCATTCCCTTTAGACTAGGCAACCGTACTTACTTAATTATTAGCTGCCGGAATTGGAGCTGGTTCGTCGCCTATAATCCTATCCTTGTTGTACAAGCAGCGATTAGAGCAAGGGCGGGTTAGAAGGAATTCCGTACATATTTACAAACGTTGACGAATGTGTAAATAGGGACGTTACATTTAATCAAACTCTCTGAACCTACATAAGGCGTATTTTATTTTAGATGTTATAATATCCGTTTCTGCCTGTAGAACGAATTAAAATCGTTATAATAGTAATTGGAAATTGGTTCTAACCCCTAAGAATGGCCGATGCAGGCAACCGAATATACGCCAATTAAGAGCTTCAATGCGCTAGCATTTCAACGATTCTGAAGCGCCTGCAAATGGCAAAACTGGCCAAATATATATGCTCAGAGGACACAAATTGCATCCCATCTACCTCCTACTACTTCCTCTGTCACAGTAGCGAAAAATTTCGCTAGTGTCGCCTAAAATTGGAATATTGAATTTTGCGTTTCCAGACAGCTCCATAACTCGAAAACTAAGCGAGGCGGGGAATTTCCGACGCCAGAAATGGATTCAGGGCTCCTATGAGACAATGGTAACGCGATATCACGAAGATCAGGCGAAGTTGTTCACTCTAGCTGAAATTTTTCGGAACTAGTAATCCATCGCATTTTACGAATACAGTCGGATGATAGATTCTTTTGAAAGTGGATACCCGATGGTGACATTGATCGTAGAGAACGTTTGTGCACCCAGCAGAGTTACAGATACGGTGGAAATCAACCCC
>JAYRCI010000300.1:0-15603 GCA_038088585.1 Chrysina gloriosa | reverse complement strand
GTAGTTATTATATAATTAAAATGACAGAGTAGTTGTATGCAGGCACTATTATAAGGTGAACACTATGGGGTACGTTAGATATATCACAATAATAAATTGGTGTCCTTTCTCAAATTTCTACGTGGGACAGTAGATTGATAAGTTTCCGGAATCGTTGCTAGGGGTTGCTATTTTTACAAATGCTTTATGTCGTTGTGTTGGCAACTCATTTAAGTCAAGTGTTTTCATTATGAATAGAAATGAAGATCAGCAAATAAAAGTGCCTGAAATTATGGAAGTCCTGTGCATCTTTTATAAACCAGTAGTTCGTATTTTACATGATTAATTGGGTTCAAAAATGCAATCATAACAGTGAACTGCGCGTGGTGAATCGGTTATCTTGAAAAAGACAAAACTGTTACTGGCCAATATTATACAATACTTTTGGACAAATTGAAAGTCGCAATTCAGGAAAAACGTCCTGGAATGATTAAGAAAATTGTGTTGTTTCATCATGACAATGCGCCTGCTCATTCAAATGCAATCGTTTAGCAAAAATTGACAGAATTGAAGTTCGAAATTCTTCCACATCCGCCTGATTTGGCTGTCAGACTTCCATCGATTTGCAAACCTCAAATCATTTCTGGGCGAAAAGAGATTTTGGTCGAATGAAGAACTGTTAAAGACTAAACGATTATTTTGGGAACCTCATTCGAGATAACAACGTTTACGTTAGTCATTTCGCCGACACCTATATGTCATAATTACACACCGTAGGGTTCAGGGAGGTTGACCCGAACCAATTACGTTGGCAACGCTGGACGAATCGGCTTAACGCGCCTGCATAGCAACCCTCTTCATAGAGGTTCATTAGTGATGGGGATAGCTTTTTATCAGCCTACTTACACTTACCGTGGTTTAATTATAATAGAAAAAATTATAGGGATAGGCTATTTCTATACGAATTTCTATATCGGAAAGGTTTGTTTCAATAAGAGAAAATTAATAGAAACATACTACAAAAACTAACAAATCAATATCCAATTCAATCAAAAACCATTGGGGCTTTTTAAGAGTAGCATCCCCTACAATCTACATATTTCCAACAATCGATACAAAATTAGAAACTTACTTATTCTATTGCGAATGGGATTGGAACCATAATATATTTAATATAAAGAATTTCTCGATAACCATTTCTAAAGGCAATATAATTTCCCATTTAAATTGAGATTAGGGATTTAGGGACTTGCGGTTTCTTTCATTTTAATCAGCTCCTCTAGTACTTTACGCCTACCGAGTTTGAACTCGCTAGCGCTACCGTAAGTATCCTGTATCGAAAAAGTGGCAAAATTTCTATGCTTTGAGGTAGAAATTCGTTAGGACAAAAAATTTTTTGCGTCCAATCGCGTTCAAAATATGCCTATCCGACTGATTTTGACCCGTAGATTCCAAATCTTCCATCCCCGACGCTGTATCTCTTATCGTTCTCGAGCCATAGAAAACTTCGCCCGATTGCGTTCGAAATAGGCCTATCGGATAGGTCTCGACGAGTAGATTCCAAATATGGCATTATAAACGCTGTCACTCCAACCGTTACGGAGATATGGACGATTTAAGTTTCCTTCGTCCTATCGCGTTCATTTATATACCAATCGACGCGTCTTGACGCGCTGATTTCAACAGTATATAATTTATTTAGATTATTTTAAACGGTTCCCGAGAAAAGTGCAAAAAACCGAAAAAAATAGCTAAAATCACATACCCGATTTCGCTAATATGGGACTTAGGACGTTCAATCCTACACCAATCGATGCGTCTTGACGAGACGAATTCAACGGCGTGCGATTTTTTTACTTTACTCCAACGGTTACCGAGAAAATCGCAAGAAACTGCAAAAAATCGCAAAAAATCACTAGATTTCACCCTAACAATGGATTTTTTCAAGCTACGACATTCTCTCTTACACCATTCGAAAGAGCTCATTTTTCTGCTTCAGAATGATCTAAGGATCGGCTTTCTATCATTAATAGTTTAGGCGCTACGAGCGCTTGAAGTATGCCCGGTTTCGCCCTATATTCACCCTTATATTCGGTCTATATTAGCCGTTTTCCCCGAACTTCGAATGGCGTTTTCTCGAAACCTATGCGTTCTACGTCCGAACCGATATGTTTTACGTAATTACCGGTCCGAATATGTATATTCTGGCGCAAAATAACTTTGAAATTAGAACAAAAATTTTTCGTCAAATGAGCAATATATACCCCTTATATTAGGGCGATTTCACGTATTTCCCCATACTTCGAATGGCGTTTCTCGAAATCTATGCGTTCTACGTCCGAACCGATATGTTTTACGTAATTACCGGTCCGAATATGTATATTCTGGCGCAAAATAACTTCGAAATTGGGACAAAAATTTTTCGTCAAATGAGCAATATATACCCCTTATATTAGGGCGATTTCACGTATTTCCCCATACTTCGAATGGCGTTTCTCGAAATCTATGCGTTCTACGTCCGAACCGATATGTTTTACGTAATTACCGGTCCGAATATGTATATTCTGGCGCAAAATAACTTCGAAATTGGGACAAAAATTTTTCGTCAAATGACCAATATTCACCCCTTATATTAGGTCGATTTTACGTATCTTACCCCAACTTCGAACGGCGTTTTCTCCAAACTGATGCCTTCTACGTCCGAACCGATATGTTTTACGTAATTACCGGTCCGAATATGTATATTTTGACGCAAAATAATTTCGAAATTTGAACATGACTTTTTCGTCAAATGACCAATATATCGTTAAAAAACGCGATTTTCAATTTCGGCCAAATTTCAAATCGCTCTCACCACTTTATTTATTGCTCGATCGCGATCGAATAGACCTTTCTATATGCAGATTTGGCCTAGGAATCGAATGGAATAAGAACGAACGACCTATCTCTAATAGTTTTCGCGCTAGAACGAAATTATTGTAATCTTTGATAACAAATTTTTCAAACTTTAAACTACCATATTTCCGGAACGGTAACACTTAGGGACCTGCGGTTTGTTTCATTTTAAACAGCTCCTCGAGTACTATAAACGTACTGAGTTTGAACTCGCTAGTGCTATCAGAAGTATGCTATCTCGACAAATTGGCAAAATTTCTATGCTTTGAGGTAGAAATTCGTTAGGACAAAAAATTTTTTGCGTCCAATCGCGTTCAAAATATGCCTATCCGACTGATTTTGACCCGTAGATTCCAAATCTTCCATCCCCGACGCTGTATCTCTTATCGTTCTCGAGCCAAGGAAAACTTCGCCCGATTGCGTTCGAAATAGGCCTATCGGATAGGTCTCGACGAGTAGATTCCAAATATGGCATTATAAACGCTGTCGCTCCAACCGTTACGGAGATATGGACGATTCAAGTTTCCTTCGTCCTATCGCGTTCATTTATATACCAATCGACGCGTCTTGACGCGCTGATTTCAACAGTATATAATTTATTTAGATTATTTTAAACGGTTCCCGAGAAAAGTGCAAAAAACCGAAAAAAATAGCTAAAATCACATACCCGATTTCGCTAATATGGGACTTAGGACGTTCAATCCTACACCAATCGATGCGTCTTGACGAGACGAATTCAACGGCGTGCGATTTTTTACTTTACTCCAACGGTTACCGAGAAAATCGCAAGAAACTGCAAAAAATCGCAAAAAATCACTAGATTTGACCCTAACAATGGATTTTTTCAAGTTACGACATTCTCTCTTACACCATTCGAAAGAGCTCATTTTTCTGCTTCAGAATGATCCAAGGATCGGCTTTCTATCATTAATAGTTTAGGCGCTACGAGCGCTTGAAGTACGCCCGGTTTCGCCCTATATTCACCCTTATATTCGGTCTATATTAGCCGTTTTCCCCGAACTTCGAATGGCGTTTTCTCGAAACCTATGCGTTCTACGTCCGAACCGATATGTTTTACGTAATTACCGGTCCGAATATGTATATTCTGGCGCAAAATAACTTTGAAATTAGAACAAAAATTTTTCGTCAAATGAGCAATATATACCCCTTATATTAGGGCGATTTCACGTATTTCCCCATACTTCGAATGGCGTTTCTCGAAATCTATGCGTTCTACGTCCGAACCGATATGTTTTACGTAATTACCGGTCCGAATATGTATATTCTGGCGCAAAATAACTTCGAAATTGGGACAAAAATTTTTCGTCAAATGAGCAATATATACCCCTTATATTAGGGCGATTTCACGTATTTCCCCATACTTCGAATGGCGTTTCTCGAAATCTATGCGTTCTACGTCCGAACCGATATGTTTTACGTAATTACCGGTCCGAATATGTATATTCTGGCGCAAAATAACTTCGAAATTGGGACAAAAATTTTTCGTCAAATGACCAATATTCACCCCTTATATTAGGTCGATTTTACGTATCTTACCCCAACTTCGAACGGCGTTTTCTCCAAACTGATGCCTTCTACGTCCGAACCGATATGTTTTACGTAATTACCGGTCCGAATATGTATATTTTGACGCAAAATAATTTCGAAATTTGAACATGACTTTTTCGTCAAATGACCAATATATCGTTAAAAAACGCGATTTTCAATTTCGGCCAAATTTCAAATCGCTCTCACCACTTTATTTATTGCTCGATCGCGATCGAATAGACCTTTCTATATGCAGATTTGGCCTAGGAATCGAATGGAATAAGAACGAACGACCTATCTCTAATAGTTTTCGCGCTAGAACGAAATTATTGTAATCTTTGATAACAAATTTTTCAAACTTTAAACTACCATATTTCCGGAACGGTAACACTTAGGGACCTGCGGTTTGTTTCATTTTAAACAGCTCCTCGAGTACTATAAACGTACTGAGTTTGAACTCGCTAGTGCTATCAGAAGTATGCTATCTCGACAAATTGGCAAAATTTCTATGCTTTGAGGTAGAAATTCGTTAGGACAAAAAATTTTTTTGCGTCCAATCGCGTTCAAAATATGCCTATCCGACTGATTTTGACCCGTAGATTCCAAATCTTCCATCCCCGACGCTGTATCTCTTATCGTTCTCGAGCCAAGGAAAACTTCGCCCGATTGCGTTCGAAATAGGCCTATCGGATAGGTCTCGACGAGTAGATTCCAAATATGGCATTATAAACGCTGTCGCTCCAACCGTTACGGAGATATGGACGATTCAAGTTTCCTTCGTCCTATCGCGTTCATTTATATACCAATCGACGCGTCTTGACGCGCTGATTTCAACAGTATATAATTTATTTAGATTATTTTAAACGGTTCCCGAGAAAAGTGCAAAAAACCGAAAAAAATAGCTAAAATCACATACCCGATTTCGCTAATATGGGACTTAGGACGTTCAATCCTACACCAATCGATGCGTCTTGACGAGACGAATTCAACGGCGTGCGATTTTTTTACTTTACTCCAACGGTTACCGAGAAAATCGCAAGAAACTGCAAAAAATCGCAAAAATCACTAGATTTGACCCTAACAATGGATTTTTTCAAGTTACGACATTCTCTCTTACACCATTCGAAAGAGCTCATTTTTCTGCTTCAGAATGATCCAAGGATCGGCTTTCTATCATTAATAGTTTAGGCGCTACGAGCGCTTGAAGTACGCCCGGTTTCGCCCTATATTCACCCTTATATTCGGTCTATATTAGCCGTTTTCCCCGAACTTCGAATGGCGTTTTCTCGAAACCTATGCGTTCTACGTCCGAACCGATATGTTTTACGTAATTACCGGTCCGAATATGTATATTCTGGCGCAAAATAACTTTGAAATTAGAACAAAAATTTTTCGTCAAATGAGCAATATATACCCCTTATATTAGGGCGATTTCACGTATTTCCCCATACTTCGAATGGCGTTTCTCGAAATCTATGCGTTCTACGTCCGAACCGATATGTTTTACGTAATTACCGGTCCGAATATGTATATTCTGGCGCAAAATAACTTCGAAATTGGGACAAAAATTTTTCGTCAAATGAGCAATATATACCCCTTATATTAGGGCGATTTCACGTATTTCCCCATACTTCGAATGGCGTTTCTCGAAATCTATGCGTTCTACGTCCGAACCGATATGTTTTACGTAATTACCGGTCCGAATATGTATATTCTGGCGCAAAATAACTTCGAAATTGGGACAAAAATTTTTCGTCAAATGACCAATATTCACCCCTTATATTAGGTCGATTTTACGTATCTTACCCCAACTTCGAACGGCGTTTTCTCCAAACTGATGCCTTCTACGTCCGAACCGATATGTTTTACGTAATTACCGGTCCGAATATGTATATTTTGACGCAAAATAATTTCGAAATTTGAACATGACTTTTTCGTCAAATGACCAATATATCGTTAAAAAACGCGATTTTCAATTTCGGCCAAATTTCAAATCGCTCTCACCACTTTATTTATTGCTCGATCGCGATCGAATAGACCTTTCTATATGCAGATTTGGCCTAGGAATCGAATGGAATAAGAACGAACGACCTATCTCTAATAGTTTTCGCGCTAGAACGAAATTATTGTAATCTTTGATAACAAATTTTTCAAACTTTAAACTACCATATTTCCGGAACGGTAACACTTAGGGACCTGCGGTTTGTTTCATTTTAAACAGCTCCTCGAGTACTATAAACGTACTGAGTTTGAACTCGCTAGTGCTATCAGAAGTATGCTATCTCGACAAATTGGCAAAATTTCTATGCTTTGAGGTAGAAATTCGTTAGGACAAAAATTTTTTGCGTCCAATCGCGTTCAAAATATGCCTATCCGACTGATTTTGACCCGTAGATTCCAAATCTTCCATCCCCGACGCTGTATCTCTTATCGTTCTCGAGCCAAGGAAAACTTCGCCCGATTGCGTTCGAAATAGGCCTATCGGATAGGTCTCGACGAGTAGATTCCAAATATGGCATTATAAACGCTGTCGCTCCAACCGTTACGGAGATATGGACGATTCAAGTTTCCTTCGTCCTATCGCGTTCATTTATATACCAATCGACGCGTCTTGACGCGCTGATTTCAACAGTATATAATTTATTTAGATTATTTTAAACGGTTCCCGAGAAAAGTGCAAAAAACCGAAAAAAATAGCTAAAATCACATACCCGATTTCGCTAATATGGGACTTAGGACGTTCAATCCTACACCAATCGATGCGTCTTGACGAGACGAATTCAACGGCGTGCGATTTTTTACTTTACTCCAACGGTTACCGAGAAAATCGCAAGAAACTGCAAAAAAATCGCAAAAAATCACTAGATTTGACCCTAACAATGGATTTTTTCAAGTTACGACATTCTCTCTTACACCATTCGAAAGAGCTCATTTTTCTGCTTCAGAATGATCCAAGGATCGGCTTTCTATCATTAATAGTTTAGGCGCTACGAGCGCTTGAAGTACGCCCGGTTTCGCCCTATATTCACCCTTATATTCGGTCTATATTAGCCGTTTTCCCCGAACTTCGAATGGCGTTTTCTCGAAACCTATGCGTTCTACGTCCGAACCGATATGTTTTACGTAATTACCGGTCCGAATATGTATATTCTGGCGCAAAATAACTTTGAAATTAGAACAAAAATTTTTCGTCAAATGAGCAATATATACCCCTTATATTAGGGCGATTTCACGTATTTCCCCATACTTCGAATGGCGTTTCTCGAAATCTATGCGTTCTACGTCCGAACCGATATGTTTTACGTAATTACCGGTCCGAATATGTATATTCTGGCGCAAAATAACTTCGAAATTGGGACAAAAATTTTTCGTCAAATGAGCAATATATACCCCTTATATTAGGGCGATTTCACGTATTTCCCCATACTTCGAATGGCGTTTCTCCAAACTGATGCCTTCTACGTCCGAACCGATATGTTTTACGTAATTACCGGTCCGAATATGTATATTTTGACGCAAAATAATTTCGAAATTTGAACATGACTTTTTCGTCAAATGACCAATACATATATCGTTAAAAACGCGATTTTCAATTTCGGCCAAATTTCAAATCGCTCTCACCACTTTATTTATTGCTCGATCGCGATCGAATAGACCTTTCTATATGCAGATTTGGCCTAGGAATCGAATGGAATAAGAACGAACGACCTATCTCTAATAGTTTTCGCGCTAGAACGAAATTATTGTAATCTTTGATAACAAATTTTTTCAAACTTTAAACTACCATATTTCCGGAACGGTAACACTTAGGGACCTGCGGTTTGTTTCATTTTAAACAGCTCCTCGAGTACTATAAACGTACTGAGTTTGAACTCGCTAGTGCTATCAGAAGTATGCTATCTCGACAAATTGGCAAAATTTCTATGCTTTGAGGTAGAAATTCGTTAGGACAAAAATTTTTTGCGTCCAATCGCGTTCAAAATATGCCTATCCGACTGATTTTGACCCGTAGATTCCAAATCTTCCATCCCCGACGCTGTATCTCTTATCGTTCTCGAGCCAAGGAAAACTTCGCCCGATTGCGTTCGAAATAGGCCTATCGGATAGGTCTCGACGAGTAGATTCCAAATATGGCATTATAAACGCTGTCGCTCCAACCGTTACGGAGATATGGACGATTCAAGTTTCCTTCGTCCTATCGCGTTCATTTATATACCAATCGACGCGTCTTGACGCGCTGATTTCAACAGTATATAATTTATTTAGATTATTTTAAACGGTTCCCGAGAAAAGTGCAAAAAACCGAAAAAATAGCTAAAATCACATACCCGATTTCGCTAATATGGGACTTAGGACGTTCAATCCTACACCAATCGATGCGTCTTGACGAGACGAATTCAACGGCGTGCGATTTTTTTACTTTACTCCAACGGTTACCGAGAAAATCGCAAGAAACTGCAAAAATCGCAAAAAATCACTAGATTTGACCCTAACAATGGATTTTTTCAAGTTACGACATTCTCTCTTACACCATTCGAAAGAGCTCATTTTTCTGCTTCAGAATGATCCAAGGATCGGCTTTCTATCATTAATAGTTTAGGCGCTACGAGCGCTTGAAGTACGCCCGGTTTCGCCCTATATTCACCCTTATATTCGGTCTATATTAGCCGTTTTCCCCGAACTTCGAATGGCGTTTTCTCGAAACCTATGCGTTCTACGTCCGAACCGATATGTTTTACGTAATTACCGGTCCGAATATGTATATTCTGGCGCAAAATAACTTTGAAATTAGAACAAAAATTTTTCGTCAAATGAGCAATATATACCCCTTATATTAGGGCGATTTCACGTATTTCCCCATACTTCGAATGGCGTTTCTCGAAATCTATGCGTTCTACGTCCGAACCGATATGTTTTACGTAATTACCGGTCCGAATATGTATATTCTGGCGCAAAATAACTTCGAAATTGGGACAAAAATTTTTCGTCAAATGAGCAATATATACCCCTTATATTAGGGCGATTTCACGTATTTCCCCATACTTCGAATGGCGTTTCTCGAAATCTATGCGTTCTACGTCCGAACCGATATGTTTTACGTAATTACCGGTCCGAATATGTATATTCTGGCGCAAAATAACTTCGAAATTGGGACAAAAATTTTTCGTCAAATGACCAATATTCACCCCTTATATTAGGTCGATTTTACGTATCTTACCCCAACTTCGAACGGCGTTTTCTCCAAACTGATGCCTTCTACGTCCGAACCGATATGTTTTACGTAATTACCGGTCCGAATATGTATATTTTGACGCAAAATAATTTCGAAATTTGAACATGACTTTTTCGTCAAATGACCAATACATATATCGTTAAAAAACGCGATTTTCAATTTCGGCCAAATTTCAAATCGCTCTCACCACTTTATTTATTGCTCGATCGCGATCGAATAGACCTTTCTATATGCAGATTTGGCCTAGGAATCGAATGGAATAAGAACGAACGACCTATCTCTAATAGTTTTCGCGCTAGAACGAAATTATTGTAATCTTTGATAACAAATTTTTCAAACTTTAAACTACCATATTTCCGGAACGGTAACACTTAGGGACCTGCGGTTTGTTTCATTTTAAACAGCTCCTCGAGTACTATAAACGTACTGAGTTTGAACTCGCTAGTGCTATCAGAAGTATGCTATCTCGACAAATTGGCAAAATTTCTATGCTTTGAGGTAGAAATTCGTTAGGACAAAAATTTTTTGCGTCCAATCGCGTTCAAAATATGCCTATCCGACTGATTTTGACCCGTAGATTCCAAATCTTCCATCCCCGACGCTGTATCTCTTATCGTTCTCGAGCCAAGGAAAACTTCGCCCGATTGCGTTCGAAATAGGCCTATCGGATAGGTCTCGACGAGTAGATTCCAAATATGGCATTATAAACGCTGTCGCTCCAACCGTTACGGAGATATGGACGATTCAAGTTTCCTTCGTCCTATCGCGTTCATTTATATACCAATCGACGCGTCTTGACGCGCTGATTTCAACAGTATATAATTTATTTAGATTATTTTAAACGGTTCCCGAGAAAAGTGCAAAAACCGAAAAAATAGCTAAAATCACATACCCGATTTCGCTAATATGGGACTTAGGACGTTCAATCCTACACCAATCGATGCGTCTTGACGAGACGAATTCAACGGCGTGCGATTTTTTTACTTTACTCCAACGGTTACCGAGAAAATCGCAAGAAACTGCAAAAAAATCGCAAAAAATCACTAGATTTGACCCTAACAATGGATTTTTTCAAGTTACGACATTCTCTCTTACACCATTCGAAAGAGCTCATTTTTCTGCTTCAGAATGATCCAAGGATCGGCTTTCTATCATTAATAGTTTAGGCGCTACGAGCGCTTGAAGTACGCCCGGTTTCGCCCTATATTCACCCTTATATTCGGTCTATATTAGCCGTTTTCCCCGAACTTCGAATGGCGTTTTCTCGAAACCTATGCGTTCTACGTCCGAACCGATATGTTTTACGTAATTACCGGTCCGAATATGTATATTCTGGCGCAAAATAACTTTGAAATTAGAACAAAAATTTTTCGTCAAATGAGCAATATATACCCCTTATATTAGGGCGATTTCACGTATTTCCCCATACTTCGAATGGCGTTTCTCGAAATCTATGCGTTCTACGTCCGAACCGATATGTTTTACGTAATTACCGGTCCGAATATGTATATTCTGGCGCAAAATAACTTCGAAATTGGGACAAAAATTTTTCGTCAAATGAGCAATATATACCCCTTATATTAGGGCGATTTCACGTATTTCCCCATACTTCGAATGGCGTTTCTCGAAATCTATGCGTTCTACGTCCGAACCGATATGTTTTACGTAATTACCGGTCCGAATATGTATATTCTGGCGCAAAATAACTTCGAAATTGGGACAAAAATTTTTCGTCAAATGACCAATATTCACCCCTTATATTAGGTCGATTTTACGTATCTTACCCCAACTTCGAACGGCGTTTTCTCCAAACTGATGCCTTCTACGTCCGAACCGATATGTTTTACGTAATTACCGGTCCGAATATGTATATTTTGACGCAAAATAATTTCGAAATTTGAACATGACTTTTTCGTCAAATGACCAATACATATATCGTTAAAAAACGCGATTTTCAATTTCGGCCAAATTTCAAATCGCTCTCACCACTTTATTTATTGCTCGATCGCGATCGAATAGACCTTTCTATATGCAGATTTGGCCTAGGAATCGAATGGAATAAGAACGAACGACCTATCTCTAATAGTTTTCGCGCTAGAACGAAATTATTGTAATCTTTGATAACAAATTTTTTCAAACTTTAAACTACCATATTTCCGGAACGGTAACACTTAGGGACCTGCGGTTTGTTTCATTTTAAACAGCTCCTCGAGTACTATAAACGTACTGAGTTTGAACTCGCTAGTGCTATCAGAAGTATGCTATCTCGACAAATTGGCAAAATTTCTATGCTTTGAGGTAGAAATTCGTTAGGACAAAAATTTTTTGCGTCCAATCGCGTTCAAAATATGCCTATCCGACTGATTTTGACCCGTAGATTCCAAATCTTCCATCCCCGACGCTGTATCTCTTATCGTTCTCGAGCCAAGGAAAACTTCGCCCGATTGCGTTCGAAATAGGCCTATCGGATAGGTCTCGACGAGTAGATTCCAAATATGGCATTATAAACGCTGTCGCTCCAACCGTTACGGAGATATGGACGATTCAAGTTTCCTTCGTCCTATCGCGTTCATTTATATACCAATCGACGCGTCTTGACGCGCTGATTTCAACAGTATATAATTTATTTAGATTATTTTAAACGGTTCCCGAGAAAAGTGCAAAAACCGAAAAAATAGCTAAAATCACATACCCGATTTCGCTAATATGGGACTTAGGACGTTCAATCCTACACCAATCGATGCGTCTTGACGAGACGAATTCAACGGCGTGCGATTTTTTTACTTTACTCCAACGGTTACCGAGAAAATCGCAAGAAACTGCAAAAAATCGCAAAAAATCACTAGATTTGACCCTAACAATGGATTTTTTCAAGTTACGACATTCTCTCTTACACCATTCGAAAGAGCTCATTTTTCTGCTTCAGAATGATCCAAGGATCGGCTTTCTATCATTAATAGTTTAGGCGCTACGAGCGCTTGAAGTACGCCCGGTTTCGCCCTATATTCACCCTTATATTCGGTCTATATTAGCCGTTTTCCCCGAACTTCGAATGGCGTTTTCTCGAAACCTATGCGTTCTACGTCCGAACCGATATGTTTTACGTAATTACCGGTCCGAATATGTATATTCTGGCGCAAAATAACTTTGAAATTAGAACAAAAATTTTTCGTCAAATGAGCAATATATACCCCTTATATTAGGGCGATTTCACGTATTTCCCCATACTTCGAATGGCGTTTCTCGAAATCTATGCGTTCTACGTCCGAACCGATATGTTTTACGTAATTACCGGTCCGAATATGTATATTCTGGCGCAAAATAACTTCGAAATTGGGACAAAAATTTTTCGTCAAATGAGCAATATATACCCCTTATATTAGGGCGATTTCACGTATTTCCCCATACTTCGAATGGCGTTTCTCGAAATCTATGCGTTCTACGTCCGAACCGATATGTTTTACGTAATTACCGGTCCGAATATGTATATTCTGGCGCAAAATAACTTCGAAATTGGGACAAAAATTTTTCGTCAAATGACCAATATTCACCCCTTATATTAGGTCGATTTTACGTATCTTACCCCAACTTCGAACGGCGTTTTCTCCAAACTGATGCCTTCTACGTCCGAACCGATATGTTTTACGTAATTACCGGTCCGAATATGTATATTTTGACGCAAAATAATTTCGAAATTTGAACATGACTTTTTCGTCAAATGACCAATACATATATCGTTAAAAACGCGATTTTCAATTTCGGCCAAATTTCAAATCGCTCTCACCACTTTATTTATTGCTCGATCGCGATCGAATAGACCTTTCTATATGCAGATTTGGCCTAGGAATCGAATGGAATAAGAACGAACGACCTATCTCTAATAGTTTTCGCGCTAGAACGAAATTATTGTAATCTTTGATAACAAATTTTTTCAAACTTTAAACTACCATATTTCCGGAACGGTAACACTTAGGGACCTGCGGTTTGTTTCATTTTAAACAGCTCCTCGAGTACTATAAACGTACTGAGTTTGAACTCGCTAGTGCTATCAGAAGTATGCTATCTCGACAAATTGGCAAAATTTCTATGCTTTGAGGTAGAAATTCGTTAGGACAAAAATTTTTTGCGTCCAATCGCGTTCAAAATATGCCTATCCGACTGATTTTGACCCGTAGATTCCAAATCTTCCATCCCCGACGCTGTATCTCTTATCGTTCTCGAGCCAAGGAAAACTTCGCCCGATTGCGTTCGAAATAGGCCTATCGGATAGGTCTCGACGAGTAGATTCCAAATATGGCATTATAAACGCTGTCGCTCCAACCGTTACGGAGATATGGACGATTCAAGTTTCCTTCGTCCTATCGCGTTCATTTATATACCAATCGACGCGTCTTGACGCGCTGATTTCAACAGTATATAATTTATTTAGATTATTTTAAACGGTTCCCGAGAAAAGTGCAAAAAACCGAAAAAAATAGCTAAAATCACATACCCGATTTCGCTAATATGGGACTTAGGACGTTCAATCCTACACCAATCGATGCGTCTTGACGAGACGAATTCAACGGCGTGCGATTTTTTTACTTTACTCCAACGGTTACCGAGAAAATCGCAAGAAACTGCAAAAAAATCGCAAAAAATCACTAGATTTGACCCTAACAATGGATTTTTTCAAGTTACGACATTCTCTCTTACACCATTCGAAAGAGCTCATTTTTCTGCTTCAGAATGATCCAAGGATCGGCTTTCTATCATTAATAGTTTAGGCGCTACGAGCGCTTGAAGTACGCCCGGTTTCGCCCTATATTCACCCTTATATTCGGTCTATATTAGCCGTTTTCCCCGAACTTCGAATGGCGTTTTCTCGAAACCTATGCGTTCTACGTCCGAACCGATATGTTTTACGTAATTACCGGTCCGAATATGTATATTCTGGCGCAAAATAACTTTGAAATTAGAACAAAAATTTTTCGTCAAATGAGCAATATATACCCCTTATATTAGGGCGATTTCACGTATTTCCCCATACTTCGAATGGCGTTTCTCGAAATCTATGCGTTCTACGTCCGAACCGATATGTTTTACGTAATTACCGGTCCGAATATGTATATTCTGGCGCAAAATAACTTCGAAATTGGGACAAAAATTTTTCGTCAAATGAGCAATATATACCCCTTATATTAGGGCGATTTCACGTATTTCCCCATACTTCGAATGGCGTTTCTCCAAACTGATGCCTTCTACGTCCGAACCGATATGTTTTACGTAATTACCGGTCCGAATATGTATATTTTGACGCAAAATAATTTCGAAATTTGAACATGACTTTTTCGTCAAATGACCAATACATATATCGTTAAAAACGCGATTTTCAATTTCGGCCAAATTTCAAATCGCTCTCACCACTTTATTTATTGCTCGATCGCGATCGAATAGACCTTTCTATATGCAGATTTGGCCTAGGAATCGAATGGAATAAGAACGAACGACCTATCTCTAATAGTTTTCGCGCTAGAACGAAATTATTGTAATTTTTGATAACAAATTCGCCTAGGAATTGTTAAACGCATCGGTCAGTTTCATTTCTTGATTTTACTCTTAGACTTTGTTAATTTCATGTCTCGTTACCGGGAGCGACATTACCCAATCAGGTGTCTGGTGTTATTAAATATTAAAAGGTTATCTTACTACGGTGACGTTATTTCAAAATGGCAATCCCCTAGACTATCGCAGGATCGACAAGTTAAGCTAATGAAAAGTTACAATTCCAGAATGACACCACGTACAGTTTGTTTCCTTAGAGAAGAGCACATTACGTCATGAAAATATACGCGGAATGTGACGTTTCACTGACTTCCGTTAGTCGGTTGCCATGGTAATGTATACTGAACACCATTTAGTTCATTGCGCATATGACGTAATGTGCGGTTCTCTAAGGAAACAAAGTC
>JAYRCI010000299.1:0-16000 GCA_038088585.1 Chrysina gloriosa | reverse complement strand
GTTTTCGAGGGGGTTGAAAATCGCGAATACGGCGCGAATAGCGTATCATTGGCGGTTTCTCGAGGGGGGTGGGCGAAAAACTAGAGTAAAAATTTCGATTGGGAAAATTACGTTGTGGTTTTCCTGAAACGTATTATGTCCAGGAGAAAACAGGCTAATCCTGCCAAGTTAGGTAAGTGCTCAGCATTCGAAAAAGGCGGGACTTTTTTTTTGATCGAAGAATCGTAATTTTCGAATTCAAAAGGCGAAAACGCCGAAAGAAGAATTAGATGATTTTGATGACGATTATTTACTTCGTTTCCCGTGTCTCAAATAATATCAAAGCAAAATTAAGTTTCGACGTGAAGACGAGAAGCGAGCGTCTAAGCGTACGAACGAATTAAAAATTAAACAAATCGAAAACTAGAATTCCTCGTTCGAACAATCTACCCCCGACGTACCTATTTCGAAAAAGCGAACTCGTCGACCGAATATGTAAATGATCCGGTTTCCGCTGTAATTTACCATATCGACGCCACTGGAATGAGAGTAACAACGGTGGCTGTTGCCCTGGGGGCTTTGGCGGGCCGTTGGGGGGATGGGGTAACGTACAGACAGGGAAATATGCGCTCCCATGACGGTTTCCCATGGGAGCCGTATACCTCACTCTGCTACCAACTCTCTGCTCCCTGTTCCTCAACATATAAACTAGCGATATTATTACAGTTTCGTATTTTCTTCTTCTTAAAATGATATTGTGTCGGATTAAAAGTTTTTCGCTTCGTAATTAGGCAACATGCTACCGGATAAAATCTATATTATTTACTCTTCTGACGTAGCAAATAACTTTTTCCCAATTAAATCGGAAAAAAATATTTCCGTCGGCTGCCAGGGATAAATCGAAGTACCTACATTTATCTCCGTGAATATATAGTAAGAGGTAGAACTTTTTGGATACCGATTGCCAGGTTCAAAATTTTCGGAACGTAACAATAACGGCGAAAACTTTTAGAGCGTGTTTGTAGAAATGTTTATCGGACGAAGTTGAATTTTAAACATCTATATCTCCGTAACGGTTGGAGCTAGAGCGTTTATAATGCCATATTTGGAATCTACTCGTCGAGACCTATCCGATAGACCTATTTCGAACGCAATCGGGCTAAGTTTTCTTTGCCTCGAGAACGGTAAGAGATACAGCGTCGGGGATGGAAGATTTGGAATCTACGGGTCAAAATCTATCGGATAGGCTTATTTTAGACGCGATTGGACGCAAAAATATTTTTGTCGAAGTGAATTTCTACCTCAGAGCATAGAAATTTTTTCAGTTTTTCGAGATAGCATACTTCTGATAGAGCTAGCCAGTTCAAACTCGGTAGGTCTAAAGTACTCGACGAGGCGATTAAAATAGAATAAACCGGAGGTCCCTAAGTCTTACCCTTCCGGAGATATGGTACTTTGAAGTTTGAAAAAATGCTTACCTCAAATTACCATAATTTCGCTCTAGCGCGAAAACTATTAGAGTTAGCGCGTTCGTTCTTATTCCATTCGATTCCTAGGTGAAATCTGCCCCTAGAAAGGTCTACTTGATCTAGATCGAGCAATAAATAAAGCGGTGAGAGCGATTTGAAATTTAGGCCTTAACGAAAATCGCGATTTTTAACGTAATATTGGTCATTGGACGAAAAATTCATGTTCGAAACTCGCGGTTATTTTGCGTCAGAATATACATATTCGGGCCGCTGATTACGTAAAACATATCGGTTCCGACATAGAACGCATAGATTTGGAGAAAACGCTAGTCGAAGTTAGGGTCAAAACGGGCTAAAATAGGGGTATATATAAGGCTTTTTCGAATATTCGACGAAAAATTCATGTTCGAAATTCGCGGTTATTTTGCGCCAGAATATACATATTCGGGCCGCTGATTACGTAGAAAATATCGGTTCCGACGTGGAACGCATAGATTTCGAGAAAACGCCTTACGAAGTTTGGATAAAAGGCCTAAAATAGACCGTATATAAGGGTGAATATAGGGCGAAACAGGGCATACTTCAAGGGCTCGTAGCGCCTAAACTATTAACGATGGAAAGCCAAATCGGGGGTGATTCTAAATCAGAAAAAGACGTTCTTTCGAATGGTGTAGGAGAAAATGTCGTAGCTTGAAAAAATCCTTTCTTAGGGTGAAATTTAGCTATTTTTTACGATTTTTTCGCGGTTTTTCGCGATTTTCTCGGTAACCGTTGGAGTAAAGTAAAAATCCTACGGCGTTGAATTCGCCTCGTCAAAACGCATCGATTGGTGTAGGATTGAACGTCCTTAGTCCCATATTAGTGAAAAAGGGGTATGTCATTTTAGCACTTTTTGCGGTTTTTTGCGTTTTCTGGGCAACCGTTTGAAATAATCTAAACAAATTATATACCGTTGAAATCAGCGCGTCAAGACGCGTCGATTGGTATATGAATGAACGCGATAGGACAAAGGAAACTTAAATCGTCCATATCTCCGTAACGGTTGGAGCTAGAGCGTTTATAATGCCATTTTTGGAATCTACTCGTCGAGACCTATCCGATAGACCTATTTCGAACGCAATCGGGCTAAGTTTTCTTTGCCTCGAGAACGGTAAGAGATACAGCGTCGGGGATGGAAGATTTGGAATCTACGGGTCAAAATCTATCGGATAGGCTTATTTTAGACGCGATTGGACGCAAAAATATTTTTGTCGAAGTGAATTTCTACCTCAGAGCATAGAATTTTTTTCAGTTTTTCGAGATAGCATACTTCTGATAGAGCTAGCCAGTTCAAACTCGGTAGGTCTAAAGTACTCGACGAGGCGATTAAAATAGAATAAACCGGAGGTCCCTAAGTCTTACCCTTCCGGAGATATGGTACTTTGAAGTTTGAAAAAATGCTTACCTCAAATTACCATAATTTCGCTCTAGCGCGAAAACTATTAGAGTTAGCGCGTTCGTTCTTATTCCATTCGATTCCTAGGTGAAATCTGCCCCTAGAAAGGTCTACTTGATCTAGATCGAGCAATAAATAAAGCGGTGAGAGCGATTTGAAATTTAGGCCTTAACGAAAATCGCGATTTTTAACGTAATATTGGTCATTGGACGAAAAATTCATGTTCGAAACTCGCGGTTATTTTGCGTCAGAATATACATATTCGGGCCGCTGATTACGTAAAACATATCGGTTCCGACATAGAACGCATAGATTTGGAGAAAACGCTAGTCGAAGTTAGGGTCAAAACGGGCTAAAATAGGGGTATATATAAGGCTTTTTTCGAATATTCGACGAAAAATTCATGTTCGAAATTCGCGGTTATTTTGCGCCAGAATATACATATTCGGGCCGCTGATTACGTAGAAAATATCGGTTCCGACGTGGAACGCATAGATTTCGAGAAAACGCCTTACGAAGTTTGGATAAAAGGCCTAAAATAGACCGTATATAAGGGTGAATATAGGGCGAAACAGGGCATACTTCAAGGGCTCGTAGCGCCTAAACTATTAACGATGGAAAGCCAAATCGGGGGTGATTCTAAATCAGAAAAAGACGTTCTTTCGAATGGTGTAGGAGAAAATGTCGTAGCTTGAAAAATCCTTTCTTAGGGTGAAATTTAGCTATTTTTTACGATTTTTTCGCGGTTTTTCGCGATTTTCTCGGTAACCGTTGGAGTAAAGTAAAAATCCTACGGCGTTGAATTCGCCTCGTCAAAACGCATCGATTGGTGTAGGATTGAACGTCCTTAGTCCCATATTAGTGAAAAAGGGGTATGTCATTTTAGCACTTTTTTGCGGTTTTTTGCGTTTTCTGGGCAACCGTTTGAAATAATCTAAACAAATTATATACCGTTGAAATCAGCGCGTCAAGACGCGTCGATTGGTATATGAATGAACGCGATAGGACAAAGGAAACTTAAATCGTCCATATCTCCGTAACGGTTGGAGCTAGAGCGTTTATAATGCCATTTTTGGAATCTACTCGTCGAGACCTATCCGATAGACCTATTTCGAACGCAATCGGGCTAAGTTTTCTTTGCCTCGAGAACGGTAAGAGATACAGCGTCGGGGATGGAAGATTTGGAATCTACGGGTCAAAATCTATCGGATAGGCTTATTTTAGACGCGATTGGACGCAAAAATATTTTTGTCGAAGTGAATTTCTACCTCAGAGCATAGAATTTTTTTCAGTTTTTCGAGATAGCATACTTCTGATAGAGCTAGCCAGTTCAAACTCGGTAGGTCTAAAGTACTCGACGAGGCGATTAAAATAGAATAAACCGGAGGTCCCTAAGTCTTACCCTTCCGGAGATATGGTACTTTGAAGTTTGAAAAATGCTTACCTCAAATTACCATAATTTCGCTCTAGCGCGAAAACTATTAGAGTTAGCGCGTTCGTTCTTATTCCATTCGATTCCTAGGTGAAATCTGCCCCTAGAAAGGTCTACTTGATCTAGATCGAGCAATAAATAAAGCGGTGAGAGCGATTTGAAATTTAGGCCTTAACGAAAATCGCGATTTTTAACGTAATATTGGTCATTGGACGAAAAATTCATGTTCGAAACTCGCGGTTATTTTGCGTCAGAATATACATATTCGGGCCGCTGATTACGTAAAACATATCGGTTCCGACATAGAACGCATAGATTTGGAGAAAACGCTAGTCGAAGTTAGGGTCAAAACGGGCTAAAATAGGGGTATATATAAGGCTTTTTTCGAATATTCGACGAAAAATTCATGTTCGAAATTCGCGGTTATTTTGCGCCAGAATATACATATTCGGGCCGCTGATTACGTAGAAAATATCGGTTCCGACGTGGAACGCATAGATTTCGAGAAAACGCCTTACGAAGTTTGGATAAAAGGCCTAAAATAGACCGTATATAAGGGTGAATATAGGGCGAAACAGGGCATACTTCAAGGGCTCGTAGCGCCTAAACTATTAACGATGGAAAGCCAAATCGGGGGTGATTCTAAATCAGAAAAAGACGTTCTTTCGAATGGTGTAGGAGAAAATGTCGTAGCTTGAAAAATCCTTTCTTAGGGTGAAATTTAGCTATTTTTTACGATTTTTTCGCGGTTTTTCGCGATTTTCTCGGTAACCGTTGGAGTAAAGTAAAAATCCTACGGCGTTGAATTCGCCTCGTCAAAACGCATCGATTGGTGTAGGATTGAACGTCCTTAGTCCCATATTAGTGAAAAAGGGGTATGTCATTTTAGCACTTTTTTGCGGTTTTTTGCGTTTTCTGGGCAACCGTTTGAAATAATCTAAACAAATTATATACCGTTGAAATCAGCGCGTCAAGACGCGTCGATTGGTATATGAATGAACGCGATAGGACAAAGGAAACTTAAATCGTCCATATCTCCGTAACGGTTGGAGCTAGAGCGTTTATAATGCCATTTTTGGAATCTACTCGTCGAGACCTATCCGATAGACCTATTTCGAACGCAATCGGGCTAAGTTTTCTTTGCCTCGAGAACGGTAAGAGATACAGCGTCGGGGATGGAAGATTTGGAATCTACGGGTCAAAATCTATCGGATAGGCTTATTTTAGACGCGATTGGACGCAAAAATATTTTTGTCGAAGTGAATTTCTACCTCAGAGCATAGAATTTTTTTCAGTTTTTCGAGATAGCATACTTCTGATAGAGCTAGCCAGTTCAAACTCGGTAGGTCTAAAGTACTCGACGAGGCGATTAAAATAGAATAAACCGGAGGTCCCTAAGTCTTACCCTTCCGGAGATATGGTACTTTGAAGTTTGAAAAAATGCTTACCTCAAATTACCATAATTTCGCTCTAGCGCGAAAACTATTAGAGTTAGCGCGTTCGTTCTTATTCCATTCGATTCCTAGGTGAAATCTGCCCCTAGAAAGGTCTACTTGATCTAGATCGAGCAATAAATAAAGCGGTGAGAGCGATTTGAAATTTAGGCCTTAACGAAAATCGCGATTTTTAACGTAATATTGGTCATTGGACGAAAAATTCATGTTCGAAACTCGCGGTTATTTTGCGTCAGAATATACATATTCGGGCCGCTGATTACGTAAAACATATCGGTTCCGACATAGAACGCATAGATTTGGAGAAAACGCTAGTCGAAGTTAGGGTCAAAACGGGCTAAAATAGGGGTATATATAAGGCTTTTTCGAATATTCGACGAAAAATTCATGTTCGAAATTCGCGGTTATTTTGCGCCAGAATATACATATTCGGGCCGCTGATTACGTAGAAAATATCGGTTCCGACGTGGAACGCATAGATTTCGAGAAAACGCCTTACGAAGTTTGGATAAAAGGCCTAAAATAGACCGTATATAAGGGTGAATATAGGGCGAAACAGGGCATACTTCAAGGGCTCGTAGCGCCTAAACTATTAACGATGGAAAGCCAAATCGGGGGTGATTCTAAATCAGAAAAAGACGTTCTTTCGAATGGTGTAGGAGAAAATGTCGTAGCTTGAAAAATCCTTTCTTAGGGTGAAATTTAGCTATTTTTTACGATTTTTCGCGGTTTTTCGCGATTTTCTCGGTAACCGTTGGAGTAAAGTAAAAATCCTACGGCGTTGAATTCGCCTCGTCAAAACGCATCGATTGGTGTAGGATTGAACGTCCTTAGTCCCATATTAGTGAAAAAGGGGTATGTCATTTTAGCACTTTTTTGCGGTTTTTTGCATTTTCTGGGCAACCGTTTGAAATAATCTAAACAAATTATATACCGTTGAAATCAGCGCGTCAAGACGCGTCGATTGGTATATGAATGAACGCGATAGGACAAAGGAAACTTAAATCGTCCATATCTCCGTAACGGTTGGAGCTAGAGCGTTTATAATGCCATTTTTGGAATCTACTCGTCGAGACCTATCCGATAGACCTATTTCGAACGCAATCGGGCTAAGTTTTCTTTGCCTCGAGAACGGTAAGAGATACAGCGTCGGGGATGGAAGATTTGGAATCTACGGGTCAAAATCTATCGGATAGGCTTATTTTAGACGCGATTGGACGCAAAAATATTTTTGTCGAAGTAAATTTCTACCTCAGAGCATAGAATTTTTTTCAGTTTTTCGAGATAGCATACTTCTGATAGAGCTAGCCAGTTCAAACTCGGTAGGTCTAAAGTACTCGACGAGGCGATTAAAATAGAATAAACCGGAGGTCCCTAAGTCTTACCCTTCCGGAGATATGGTACTTTGAAGTTTGAAAAAATGCTTACCTCAAATTACCATAATTTCGCTCTAGCGCGAAAACTATTAGAGTTAGCGCGTTCGTTCTTATTCCATTCGATTCCTAGGTGAAATCTGCCCCTAGAAAGGTCTACTTGATCTAGATCGAGCAATAAATAAAGCGGTGAGAGCGATTTGAAATTTAGGCCTTAACGAAAATCGCGATTTTTAACGTAATATTGGTCATTGGACGAAAAATTCATGTTCGAAACTCGCGGTTATTTTGCGTCAGAATATACATATTCGGGCCGCTGATTACGTAAAACATATCGGTTCCGACATAGAACGCATAGATTTGGAGAAAACGCTAGTCGAAGTTAGGGTCAAAACGGGCTAAAATAGGGGTATATATAAGGCTTTTTCGAATATTCGACGAAAAATTCATGTTCGAAATTCGCGGTTATTTTGCGCCAGAATATACATATTCGGGCCGCTGATTACGTAGAAAATATCGGTTCCGACGTGGAACGCATAGATTTCGAGAAAACGCCTTACGAAGTTTGGATAAAAGGCCTAAAATAGACCGTATATAAGGGTGAATATAGGGCGAAACAGGGCATACTTCAAGGGCTCGTAGCGCCTAAACTATTAACGATGGAAAGCCAAATCGGGGGTGATTCTAAATCAGAAAAAGACGTTCTTTCGAATGGTGTAGGAGAAAATGTCGTAGCTTGAAAAAATCCTTTCTTAGGGTGAAATTTAGCTATTTTTTACGATTTTTCGCGGTTTTTCGCGATTTTCTCGGTAACCGTTGGAGTAAAGTAAAAATCCTACGGCGTTGAATTCGCCTCGTCAAAACGCATCGATTGGTGTAGGATTGAACGTCCTTAGTCCCATATTAGTGAAAAAGGGGTATGTCATTTTAGCACTTTTTTGCGGTTTTTTGCATTTTCTGGGCAACCGTTTGAAATAATCTAAACAAATTATATACCGTTGAAATCAGCGCGTCAAGACGCGTCGATTGGTATATGAATGAACGCGATAGGACAAAGGAAACTTAAATCGTCCATATCTCCGTAACGGTTGGAGCTAGAGCGTTTATAATGCCGTTTTTGGAATCTACTCGTCGAGACCTATCCGATAGACCTATTTCGAACGCAATCGGGCTAAGTTTTCTTTGCCTCGAGAACGGTAAGAGATACAGCGTCGGGGATGGAAGATTTGGAATCTACGGGTCAAAATCTATCGGATAGGCTTATTTTAGACGCGATTGGACGCAAAAATATTTTTGTCGAAGTAAATTTCTACCTCAGAGCATAGAATTTTTTTCAGTTTTTCGAGATAGCATACTTCTGATAGAGCTAGCCAGTTCAAACTCGGTAGGTCTAAAGTACTCGACGAGGCGATTAAAATAGAATAAACCGGAGGTCCCTAAGTCTTACCCTTCCGGAGATATGGTACTTTGAAGTTTGAAAAAATGCTTACCTCAAATTACCATAATTTCGCTCTAGCGCGAAAACTATTAGAGTTAGCGCGTTCGTTCTTATTCCATTCGATTCCTAGGTGAAATCTGCCCCTAGAAAGGTCTACTTGATCTAGATCGAGCAATAAATAAAGCGGTGAGAGCGATTTGAAATTTAGGCCTTAACGAAAATCGCGATTTTTAACGTAATATTGGTCATTGGACGAAAAATTCATGTTCGAAACTCGCGGTTATTTTGCGTCAGAATATACATATTCGGGCCGCTGATTACGTAAAACATATCGGTTCCGACATAGAACGCATAGATTTGGAGAAAACGCTAGTCGAAGTTAGGGTCAAAACGGGCTAAAATAGGGGTATATATAAGGCTTTTTCGAATATTCGACGAAAAATTCATGTTCGAAATTCGCGGTTATTTTGCGCCAGAATATACATATTCGGGCCGCTGATTACGTAGAAAATATCGGTTCCGACGTGGAACGCATAGATTTCGAGAAAACGCCTTACGAAGTTTGGATAAAAGGCCTAAAATAGACCGTATATAAGGGTGAATATAGGGCGAAACAGGGCATACTTCAAGGGCTCGTAGCGCCTAAACTATTAACGATGGAAAGCCAAATCGGGGGTGATTCTAAATCAGAAAAAGACGTTCTTTCGAATGGTGTAGGAGAAAATGTCGTAGCTTGAAAAAATCCTTTCTTAGGGTGAAATTTAGCTATTTTTTACGATTTTTCGCGGTTTTTCGCGATTTTCTCGGTAACCGTTGGAGTAAAGTAAAAATCCTACGGCGTTGAATTCGCCTCGTCAAAACGCATCGATTGGTGTAGGATTGAACGTCCTTAGTCCCATATTAGTGAAAAAGGGGTATGTCATTTTAGCACTTTTTGCGGTTTTTGCATTTTCTGGGCAACCGTTTGAAATAATCTAAACAAATTATATACCGTTGAAATCAGCGCGTCAAGACGCGTCGATTGGTATATGAATGAACGCGATAGGACAAAGGAAACTTAAATCGTCCATATCTCCGTAACGGTTGGAGCTAGAGCGTTTATAATGCCATTTTTGGAATCTACTCGTCGAGACCTATCCGATAGACCTATTTCGAACGCAATCGGGCTAAGTTTTCTTTGCCTCGAGAACGGTAAGAGATACAGCGTCGGGGATGGAAGATTTGGAATCTACGGGTCAAAATCTATCGGATAGGCTTATTTTAGACGCGATTGGACGCAAAAAATATTTTTGTCGAAGTAAATTTCTACCTCAGAGCATAGAATTTTTTTCAGTTTTTCGAGATAGCATACTTCTGATAGAGCTAGCCAGTTCAAACTCGGTAGGTCTAAAGTACTCGACGAGGCGATTAAAATAGAATAAACCGGAGGTCCCTAAGTCTTACCCTTCCGGAGATATGGTACTTTGAAGTTTGAAAAAATGCTTACCTCAAATTACCATAATTTCGCTCTAGCGCGAAAACTATTAGAGTTAGCGCGTTCGTTCTTATTCCATTCGATTCCTAGGTGAAATCTGCCCCTAGAAAGGTCTACTTGATCTAGATCGAGCAATAAATAAAGCGGTGAGAGCGATTTGAAATTTAGGCCTTAACGAAAATCGCGATTTTTAACGTAATATTGGTCATTGGACGAAAAATTCATGTTCGAAACTCGCGGTTATTTTGCGTCAGAATATACATATTCGGGCCGCTGATTACGTAAAACATATCGGTTCCGACATAGAACGCATAGATTTGGAGAAAACGCTAGTCGAAGTTAGGGTCAAAACGGGCTAAAATAGGGGTATATATAAGGCTTTTTCGAATATTCGACGAAAAATTCATGTTCGAAATTCGCGGTTATTTTGCGCCAGAATATACATATTCGGGCCGCTGATTACGTAGAAAATATCGGTTCCGACGTGGAACGCATAGATTTCGAGAAAACGCCTTACGAAGTTTGGATAAAAGGCCTAAAATAGACCGTATATAAGGGTGAATATAGGGCGAAACAGGGCATACTTCAAGGGCTCGTAGCGCCTAAACTATTAACGATGGAAAGCCAAATCGGGGGTGATTCTAAATCAGAAAAAGACGTTCTTTCGAATGGTGTAGGAGAAAATGTCGTAGCTTGAAAAAATCCTTTCTTAGGGTGAAATTTAGCTATTTTTACGATTTTTCGCGGTTTTTCGCGATTTTCTCGGTAACCGTTGGAGTAAAGTAAAAAAATCCTACGGCGTTGAATTCGCCTCGTCAAAACGCATCGATTGGTGTAGGATTGAACGTCCTTAGTCCCATATTAGTGAAAAAGGGGTATGTCATTTTAGCACTTTTTTGCGGTTTTGCATTTTCTGGGCAACCGTTTGAAATAATCTAAACAAATTATATACCGTTGAAATCAGCGCGTCAAGACGCGTCGATTGGTATATGAATGAACGCGATAGGACAAAGGAAACTTAAATCGTCCATATCTCCGTAACGGTTGGAGCTAGAGCGTTTATAATGCCATTTTGGAATCTACTCGTCGAGACCTATCCGATAGACCTATTTCGAACGCAATCGGGCTAAGTTTTCTTTGCCTCGAGAACGGTAAGAGATACAGCGTCGGGGATGGAAGATTTGGAATCTACGGGTCAAAATCTATCGGATAGGCTTATTTTAGACGCGATTGGACGCAAAAAATATTTTTGTCGAAGTGAATTTCTACCTCAGAGCATAGAATTTTTCAGTTTTTCGAGATAGCATACTTCTGATAGAGCTAGCCAGTTCAAACTCGGTAGGTCTAAAGTACTCGACGAGGCGATTAAAATAGAATAAACCGGAGGTCCCTAAGTCTTACCCTTCCGGAGATATGGTACTTTGAAGTTTGAAAAAAATGCTTACCTCAAATTACCATAATTTCGCTCTAGCGCGAAAACTATTAGAGTTAGCGCGTTCGTTCTTATTCCATTCGATTCCTAGGTGAAATCTGCCCCTAGAAAGGTCTACTTGATCTAGATCGAGCAATAAATAAAGCGGTGAGAGCGATTTGAAATTTAGGCCTTAACGAAAATCGCGATTTTTAACGTAATATTGGTCATTGGACGAAAAATTCATGTTCGAAACTCGCGGTTATTTTGCGTCCAGAATATACATATTCGGGCCGCTGATTACGTAAAACATATCGGTTCCGACATAGAACGCATAGATTTGGAGAAAACGCTAGTCGAAGTTAGGGTCAAAACGGGCTAAAATAGGGGTATATATAAGGCTTTTTCGAATATTCGACGAAAAATTCATGTTCGAAATTCGCGGTTATTTTGCGCCAGAATATACATATTCGGGCCGCTGATTACGTAGAAAATATCGGTTCCGACGTGGAACGCATAGATTTCGAGAAAACGCCTTACGAAGTTTGGATAAAAGGCCTAAAATAGACCGTATATAAGGGTGAATATAGGGCGAAACAGGGCATACTTCAAGGGCTCGTAGCGCCTAAACTATTAACGATGGAAAGCCAAATCGGGGGTGATTCTAAATCAGAAAAAGACGTTCTTTCGAATGGTGTAGGAGAAAATGTCGTAGCTTGAAAAAATCCTTTCTTAGGGTGAAATTTAGCTATTTTTACGATTTTTCGCGGTTTTTCGCGATTTTCTCGGTAACCGTTGGAGTAAAGTAAAAAATCCTACGGCGTTGAATTCGCCTCGTCAAAACGCATCGATTGGTGTAGGATTGAACGTCCTTAGTCCCATATTAGTGAAAAAGGGGTATGTCATTTTAGCACTTTTTTGCGGTTTTGCATTTTCTGGGCAACCGTTTGAAATAATCTAAACAAATTATATACCGTTGAAATCAGCGCGTCAAGACGCGTCGATTGGTATATGAATGAACGCGATAGGACAAAGGAAACTTAAATCGTCCATATCTCCGTAACGGTTGGAGCTAGAGCGTTTATAATGCCATTTTTGGAATCTACTCGTCGAGACCTATCCGATAGACCTATTTCGAACGCAATCGGGCTAAGTTTTCTTTGCCTCGAGAACGGTAAGAGATACAGCGTCGGGGATGGAAGATTTGGAATCTACGGGTCAAAATCTATCGGATAGGCTTATTTTAGACGCGATTGGACGCAAAAAATATTTTTGTCGAAGTGAATTTCTACCTCAGAGCATAGAATTTTTCAGTTTTTCGAGATAGCATACTTCTGATAGAGCTAGCCAGTTCAAACTCGGTAGGTCTAAAGTACTCGACGAGGCGATTAAAATAGAATAAACCGGAGGTCCCTAAGTCTTACCCTTCCGGAGATATGGTACTTTGAAGTTTGAAAAAAATGCTTACCTCAAATTACCATAATTTCGCTCTAGCGCGAAAACTATTAGAGTTAGCGCGTTCGTTCTTATTCCATTCGATTCCTAGGTGAAATCTGCCCCTAGAAAGGTCTACTTGATCTAGATCGAGCAATAAATAAAGCGGTGAGAGCGATTTGAAATTTAGGCCTTAACGAAAATCGCGATTTTTAACGTAATATTGGTCATTGGACGAAAAATTCATGTTCGAAACTCGCGGTTATTTTGCGTCAGAATATACATATTCGGGCCGCTGATTACGTAAAACATATCGGTTCCGACATAGAACGCATAGATTTGGAGAAAACGCTAGTCGAAGTTAGGGTCAAAACGGGCTAAAATAGGGGTATATATAAGGCTTTTTCGAATATTCGACGAAAAATTCATGTTCGAAATTCGCGGTTATTTTGCGCCAGAATATACATATTCGGGCCGCTGATTACGTAGAAAATATCGGTTCCGACGTGGAACGCATAGATTTCGAGAAAACGCCTTACGAAGTTTGGATAAAAGGCCTAAAATAGACCGTATATAAGGGTGAATATAGGGCGAAACAGGGCATACTTCAAGGGCTCGTAGCGCCTAAACTATTAACGATGGAAAGCCAAATCGGGGGTGATTCTAAATCAGAAAAAGACGTTCTTTCGAATGGTGTAGGAGAAAATGTCGTAGCTTGAAAAAATCCTTTCTTAGGGTGAAATTTAGCTATTTTTACGATTTTTCGCGGTTTTTCGCGATTTTCTCGGTAACCGTTGGAGTAAAGTAAAAAATCCTACGGCGTTGAATTCGCCTCGTCAAAACGCATCGATTGGTGTAGGATTGAACGTCCTTAGTCCCATATTAGTGAAAAAGGGGTATGTCATTTTAGCACTTTTTTGCGGTTTTTGCATTTTCTGGGCAACCGTTTGAAATAATCTAAACAAATTATATACCGTTGAAATCAGCGCGTCAAGACGCGTCGATTGGTATATGAATGAACGCGATAGGACAAAGGAAACTTAAATCGTCCATATCTCCGTAACGGTTGGAGCTAGAGCGTTTATAATGCCATTTTTGGAATCTACTCGTCGAGACCTATCCGATAGACCTATTTCGAACGCAATCGGGCTAAGTTTTCTTTGCCTCGAGAACGGTAAGAGATACAGCGTCGGGGATGGAAGATTTGGAATCTACGGGTCAAAATCTATCGGATAGGCTTATTTTAGACGCGATTGGACGCAAAAAATATTTTTGTCGAAGTGAATTTCTACCTCAGAGCATAGAATTTTTCAGTTTTTCGAGATAGCATACTTCTGATAGAGCTAGCCAGTTCAAACTCGGTAGGTCTAAAGTACTCGACGAGGCGATTAAAATAGAATAAACCGGAGGTCCCTAAGTCTTACCCTTCCGGAGATATGGTACTTTGAAGTTTGAAAAAAATGCTTACCTCAAATTACCATAATTTCGCTCTAGCGCGAAAACTATTAGAGTTAGCGCGTTCGTTCTTATTCCATTCGATTCCTAGGTGAAATCTGCCCCTAGAAAGGTCTACTTGATCTAGATCGAGCAATAAATAAAGCGGTGAGAGCGATTTGAAATTTAGGCCTTAACGAAAATCGCGATTTTTAACGTAATATTGGTCATTGGACGAAAAATTCATGTTCGAAACTCGCGGTTATTTTGCGTCAGAATATACATATTCGGGCCGCTGATTACGTAAAACATATCGGTTCCGACATAGAACGCATAGATTTGGAGAAAACGCTAGTCGAAGTTAGGGTCAAAACGGGCTAAAATAGGGGTATATATAAGGCTTTTTCGAATATTCGACGAAAAATTCATGTTCGAAATTCGCGGTTATTTTGCGCCAGAATATACATATTCGGGCCGCTGATTACGTAGAAAATATCGGTTCCGACGTGGAACGCATAGATTTCGAGAAAACGCCTTACGAAGTTTGGATAAAAGGCCTAAAATAGACCGTATATAAGGGTGAATATAGGGCGAAACAGGGCATACTTCAAGGGCTCGTAGCGCCTAAACTATTAACGATGGAAAGCCAAATCGGGGGTGATTCTAAATCAGAAAAAGACGTTCTTTCGAATGGTGTAGGAGAAAATGTCGTAGCTTGAAAAAATCCTTTCTTAGGGTGAAATTTAGCTATTTTTTACGATTTTTCGCGGTTTTTCGCGATTTTCTCGGTAACCGTTGGAGTAAAGTAAAAAAATCCTACGGCGTTGAATTCGCCTCGTCAAAACGCATCGATTGGTGTAGGATTGAACGTCCTTAGTCCCATATTAGTGAAAAAGGGGTATGTCATTTTAGCACTTTTTGCGGTTTTGCATTTTCTGGGCAACCGTTTGAAATAATCTAAACAAATTATATACCGTTGAAATCAGCGCGTCAAGACGCGTCGATTGGTATATGAATGAACGCGATAGGACAAAGGAAACTTAAATCGTCCATATCTCCGTAACGGTTGGAGCTAGAGCGTTTATAATGCCATTTTTGGAATCTACTCGTCGAGACCTATCCGATAGATTGGTGTAGGATTGAACGTCCTAAGTCCCGTATTAGTGAAAAAGGGGTATGTGATCGTACATATCATAACGAATAAACTGCATCCAAATTTCCAACTCGTAAACTTACTGGTTTTTCACTTATGATTGAAGAACAAATTAAAGCTGTAGAAGCTCTTAACATTGTGAAAAATTAGTATTTTATCGTTACACACACTACTTCTATAGGTCAGATATACAATTTCCAAAATAAAAAATTGAAGTTGAGCCGATCTTGAAAAAAAGTACCGACCACCCTTGAGAACAAAAGCGAACGCCAACCGTCCGACTAATTTCGCAGTCGTATAGATACTTACCTCAAACTTACCTGAATCCATGTACATCCGAGAGGGAGGAGGAGGGAGATTAATCCTGGCGGGGGAATCTCCAACGTCTGTCAATTTCCGCATCGATAGTTGTTTTCTCTTTTTTGAACTTATTTTTGTATTTTTTTAAGTGCCCCGCGAATTTTTTTTTTTCTTATGTCTATGTTTTCATCAATATATATATATATATATATAT
>JAYRCI010000298.1:0-16000 GCA_038088585.1 Chrysina gloriosa | reverse complement strand
GGCGAAAATAGGCCCGCAATTTGGAATAAAACGCGATCGGCGCATGTGCGTTCAGAGGAAAGTCTTCGGTGATCCTCCTTTGTTTTGAATATTCCGTAATAATAATAATAATATGTATGTATTTGTAATCAAACCATTACAGAAATTTGTCAATTACTTTTTATCATATAGTACATCACAGATGTATACTATAATTGTCACATCAACAACACATGTACATTTAATAATAAATAAGTCAATAAATAAATAAATAAGTTAAAAGTTAAAATGGAGTATATAACAAACAGCCAGAGATAAAAGACTAACAAAACATAGATACATTAATTGACTAGGAACTCCTCCATGCTGTACCACTCTTATTCCATCAGCATCTCTTTATATTTCATATTCCGTATGTGGTGTCATCCTGGAAAAGTAACCTTATTTCATTAACTTAAGTTGTCCTCCCTGCGATAATCTAGGGAATTAGCATTTTAAACCAACGTCACCGTAGTAAGATAACCTATTAATAACCAGTAACACCCGACACCTCAATGGGATATGGTGCTCCTGCCGTTGTTCGCAATTTTTCGGTAACGGTTGGAGTACAATAAAAATCCTAGCCCGTTGAAAGGGATGAGCTACTTGATCCGGATCGAGCAATAAATAAAGCCGTGAGAGCGATTTGAAATTTAGGCCTTAACGAAAATCGCGATTTTTAACGTAATATTGGTCATTCGACGAAAAATTCATGTTCGAAACTCGCGGTTATTTTGCGTCCAGAATATACATATTCGGGCCGCTGATTACGTAAAACATATCGGTTCCGACATAGAACGCATAGATTTGGAGAAAACGCTAGTCGAAGTTAGGGTCAAAACGGGCTAAAATAGGGGTATATATAAGGCTTTTTTCGAATATTCGACG
Source organism: Chrysina gloriosa (assembly GCA_038088585.1). Taxonomy (NCBI): domain Eukaryota; kingdom Metazoa; phylum Arthropoda; class Insecta; order Coleoptera; family Scarabaeidae; genus Chrysina; species Chrysina gloriosa. The sequence goes on along the minus strand of JAYRCI010000298.1, from coordinate 15,094 downwards.
AAAAATTCATGTTCGAAATTCGCGGTTATTTTGCGCCAGAATATACATATTCGGGCCGCTGATTACGTAGAAAATATCGGTTCCGACGTGGAACGCATAGATTTCGAGAAAACGCCTTACGAAGTTTGGATAAAAGGCCTAAAATAGACCGTATATAAGGGTGAATATAGGGCGAAACAGGGCATACTTCAAGCGCTCGTAGCGCCTAAACTATTAACGATGGAAAGCCAAACCGGGGGTGATTCTAAATCAGAAAAAGACGTTCTTTCGAATGGTGTAGGAGAAAATGTCGTAGCTTGAAAAAAGTCCTTTCTTAGGGTGAAATTTAGCTATTTTTTACGATTGTTTCGCGGTTTTTCGCGATTTTCTCGGTAACCGTTGGAGTAAAGTAAAAAAATCCTACGGCGTTGAATTCGCCTGGTCAAAACGCATCGATTGGTGTAGGATTGAACGTCCTTAGTCCCATATTAGTGAAAAAGGGGTATGTCATTTTAGCACTTTTTGCGGTTTTTTGCATTTTCTGGGCAACCGTTTGAAATAATCTAAACAAATTATATACCGTTGAAATCAGCGCGTCAAGACGCGTCGATTGGTATATAAATGAACGCGATAGGACAAAGGAAACTTAAATCGTCCATATCTCCCTAACGGTTGGAGCTAGAGCGTTTATAATGCCATATTTGGAATCTACTCGTCGAGACCTATCCGATAGGCCTATTTCGAACGCAATCGGACCAAGTTTTCTTTGGCTCGAGAACGGAAAGAGATACAGCGTCGGGGATGGAAGATTTGGAATCTACGGGTCAAAATTGATCGGTTAGGCATATTTTGAACGCGATTGGACGCAAAAAATTTTTTTCTCAAACCGAATTTCTACCTCAAAGCATAGAATTTTTCAGTTTTTCGAAATAGCATACTTCGGATAGAGCTAGCCAATTCAAACTCGGTGAGCTTATAGTACTCGACGAGGCGATTAAAATAAAACAAACCGGAGGTCCCTAAGTCCCTACCGTTCCGGAGATATGGTACTTTGAAGTTTGGAAAAAATGCTTATCCAAAATTACAATAATTTCGCTCTAGCGGGAAAAGTATTATAGATAGCGCGTTCGTTCTTATTCCATTCGATTCCTAGGCAAAATCTACCACTAGGAAGGTCTACTTGATCCGGATCGAGCAATAAATAAAGCCGTGAGAGCGATTTGAAATTTAGGCCTTAACGAAAATCGCGATTTTTAACGTAATATTGGTCATTCGACGAAAAATTCATGTTCGAAACTCGCGGTTATTTTGCGTCCAGAATATACATATTCGGGCCGCTGATTACGTAAAACATATCGGTTCCGACATAGAACGCATAGATTTGGAGAAAACGCTAGTCGAAGTTAGGGTCAAAACGGGCTAAAATAGGGGTATATATAAGGCTTTTTCGAATATTCGACGAAAAATTCATGTTCGAAATTCGCGGTTATTTTGCGCCAGAATATACATATTCGGGCCGCTGATTACGTAGAAAATATCGGTTCCGACGTGGAACGCATAGATTTCGAGAAAACGCCTTACGAAGTTTGGATAAAAGGCCTAAAATAGACCGTATATAAGGGTGAATATAGGGCGAAACAGGGCATACTTCAAGCGCTCGTAGCGCCTAAACTATTAACGATGGAAAGCCAAACCGGGGGTGATTCTAAATCAGAAAAAGACGTTCTTTCGAATGGTGTAGGAGAAAATGTCGTAGCTTGAAAAAAGTCCTTTCTTAGGGTGAAATTTAGCTATTTTTACGATTTTTCGCGGTTTTTCGCGATTTTCTCGGTAACCGTTGGAGTAAAGTAAAAAAATCCTACGGCGTTGAATTCGCCTGGTCAAAACGCATCGATTGGTGTAGGATTGAACGTCCTTAGTCCCATATTAGTGAAAAAGGGGTATGTCATTTTAGCACTTTTTTGCGGTTTTTTGCATTTTCTGGGCAACCGTTTGAAATAATCTAAACAAATTATATACCGTTGAAATCAGCGCGTCAAGACGCGTCGATTGGTATATAAATGAACGCGATAGGACAAAGGAAACTTAAATCGTCCATATCTCCCTAACGGTTGGAGCTAGAGCGTTTATAATGCCATATTTGGAATCTACTCGTCGAGACCTATCCGATAGGCCTATTTCGAACGCAATCGGACCAAGTTTTCTTTGGCTCGAGAACGGAAAGAGATACAGCGTCGGGGATGGAAGATTTGGAATCTACGGGTCAAAATTGATCGGTTAGGCATATTTTGAACGCGATTGGACGCAAAAAATTTTTCTCAAACCGAATTTCTACCTCAAAGCATAGAATTTTTTCAGTTTTTCGAAATAGCATACTTCGGATAGAGCTAGCCAATTCAAACTCGGTGAGCTTATAGTACTCGACGAGGCGATTAAAATAAAACAAACCGGAGGTCCCTAAGTCCCTACCGTTCCGGAGATATGGTACTTTGAAGTTTGGAAAAAATGCTTATCCAAAATTACAATAATTTCGCTCTAGCGGGAAAAGTATTATAGATAGCGCGTTCGTTCTTATTCCATTCGATTCCTAGGCAAAATCTACCACTAGGAAGGTCTACTTGATCCGGATCGAGCAATAAATAAAGCCGTGAGAGCGATTTGAAATTTAGGCCTTAACGAAAATCGCGATTTTTAACGTAATATTGGTCATTCGACGAAAAATTCATGTTCGAAACTCGCGGTTATTTTGCGTCAGAATATACATATTCGGGCCGCTGATTACGTAAAACATATCGGTTCCGACATAGAACGCATAGATTTGGAGAAAACGCTAGTCGAAGTTAGGGTCAAAACGGGCTAAAATAGGGGTATATATAAGGCTTTTTCGAATATTCGACGAAAAATTCATGTTCGAAATTCGCGGTTATTTTGCGCCAGAATATACATATTCGGGCCGCTGATTACGTAGAAAATATCGGTTCCGACGTGGAACGCATAGATTTCGAGAAAACGCCTTACGAAGTTTGGATAAAAGGCCTAAAATAGACCGTATATAAGGGTGAATATAGGGCGAAACAGGGCATACTTCAAGCGCTCGTAGCGCCTAAACTATTAACGATGGAAAGCCAAACCGGGGGTGATTCTAAATCAGAAAAAGACGTTCTTTCGAATGGTGTAGGAGAAAATGTCGTAGCTTGAAAAAGTCCTTTCTTAGGGTGAAATTTAGCTATTTTTACGATTTTTCGCGGTTTTTCGCGATTTTCTCGGTAACCGTTGGAGTAAAGTAAAAAATCCTACGGCGTTGAATTCGCCTGGTCAAAACGCATCGATTGGTGTAGGATTGAACGTCCTTAGTCCCATATTAGTGAAAAAGGGGTATGTCATTTTAGCACTTTTTGCGGTTTTTGCATTTTCTGGGCAACCGTTTGAAATAATCTAAACAAATTATATACCGTTGAAATCAGCGCGTCAAGACGCGTCGATTGGTATATAAATGAACGCGATAGGACAAAGGAAACTTAAATCGTCCATATCTCCCTAACGGTTGGAGCTAGAGCGTTTATAATGCCATATTTGGAATCTACTCGTCGAGACCTATCCGATAGGCCTATTTCGAACGCAATCGGACCAAGTTTTCTTTGGCTCGAGAACGGAAAGAGATACAGCGTCGGGGATGGAAGATTTGGAATCTACGGGTCAAAATTGATCGGTTAGGCATATTTTGAACGCGATTGGACGCAAAAAATTTTTTCTCAAACCGAATTTCTACCTCAAAGCATAGAATTTTTCAGTTTTTCGAAATAGCATACTTCGGATAGAGCTAGCCAATTCAAACTCGGTGAGCTTATAGTACTCGACGAGGCGATTAAAATAAAACAAACCGGAGGTCCCTAAGTCCCTACCGTTCCGGAGATATGGTACTTTGAAGTTTGGAAAAAATGCTTATCCAAAATTACAATAATTTCGCTCTAGCGGGAAAAGTATTATAGATAGCGCGTTCGTTCTTATTCCATTCGATTCCTAGGCAAAATCTACCACTAGGAAGGTCTACTTGATCCGGATCGAGCAATAAATAAAGCCGTGAGAGCGATTTGAAATTTAGGCCTTAACGAAAATCGCGATTTTTAACGTAATATTGGTCATTCGACGAAAAATTCATGTTCGAAACTCGCGGTTATTTTGCGTCAGAATATACATATTCGGGCCGCTGATTACGTAAAACATATCGGTTCCGACATAGAACGCATAGATTTGGAGAAAACGCTAGTCGAAGTTAGGGTCAAAACGGGCTAAAATAGGGGTATATATAAGGCTTTTTCGAATATTCGACGAAAAATTCATGTTCGAAATTCGCGGTTATTTTGCGCCAGAATATACATATTCGGGCCGCTGATTACGTAGAAAATATCGGTTCCGACGTGGAACGCATAGATTTCGAGAAAACGCCTTACGAAGTTTGGATAAAAGGCCTAAAATAGACCGTATATAAGGGTGAATATAGGGCGAAACAGGGCATACTTCAAGCGCTCGTAGCGCCTAAACTATTAACGATGGAAAGCCAAACCGGGGGTGATTCTAAATCAGAAAAAGACGTTCTTTCGAATGGTGTAGGAGAAAATGTCGTAGCTTGAAAAAGTCCTTTCTTAGGGTGAAATTTAGCTATTTTTTACGATTTTTTCGCGGTTTTTCGCGATTTTCTCGGTAACCGTTGGAGTAAAGTAAAAAAATCCTACGGCGTTGAATTCGCCTGGTCAAAACGCATCGATTGGTGTAGGATTGAACGTCCTTAGTCCCATATTAGTGAAAAAGGGGTATGTCATTTTAGCACTTTTTTGCGGTTTTGCATTTTCTGGGCAACCGTTTGAAATAATCTAAACAAATTATATACCGTTGAAATCAGCGCGTCAAGACGCGTCGATTGGTATATAAATGAACGCGATAGGACAAAGGAAACTTAAATCGTCCATATCTCCCTAACGGTTGGAGCTAGAGCGTTTATAATGCCATATTTGGAATCTACTCGTCGAGACCTATCCGATAGGCCTATTTCGAACGCAATCGGACCAAGTTTTCTTTGGCTCGAGAACGGAAAGAGATACAGCGTCGGGGATGGAAGATTTGGAATCTACGGGTCAAAATTGATCGGTTAGGCATATTTTGAACGCGATTGGACGCAAAAATTTTTTCTCAAACCGAATTTCTACCTCAAAGCATAGAATTTTTTCAGTTTTTCGAAATAGCATACTTCGGATAGAGCTAGCCAATTCAAACTCGGTGAGCTTATAGTACTCGACGAGGCGATTAAAATAAAACAAACCGGAGGTCCCTAAGTCCTACCGTTCCGGAGATATGGTACTTTGAAGTTTGGAAAAAATGCTTATCCAAAATTACAATAATTTCGCTCTAGCGGGAAAAGTATTATAGATAGCGCGTTCGTTCTTATTCCATTCGATTCCTAGGCAAAATCTACCACTAGGAAGGTCTACTTGATCCGGATCGAGCAATAAATAAAGCCGTGAGAGCGATTTGAAATTTAGGCCTTAACGAAAATCGCGATTTTTAACGTAATATTGGTCATTCGACGAAAAATTCATGTTCGAAACTCGCGGTTATTTTGCATCCAGAATATACATATTCGGGCCGCTAATTACGTAAAACATATCGGTTCCGACATAGAACGCATAGATTTGGAGAAAACGCTAGTCGAAGTTAGGGTCAAAACGGGCTAAAATAGGGGTATATATAAGGCTTTTTCGAATATTCGACGAAAAATTCATGTTCGAAATTCGCGGTTATTTTGCGCCAGAATATACATATTCGGGCCGCTGATTACGTAGAAAATATCGGTTCCGACGTGGAACGCATAGATTTCGAGAAAACGCCTTACGAAGTTTGGAAAAAAGGCCTAAAATAGACCGTATATAGGGGTGAATATAGGGCGAAACAGGGCATACTTCAAGCGCTCGTAGCGCCTAAACTATTAACGATGGAAAGCCAAATCGGGGGTGATTCTAAATCAGAAAAGACGTTCTTTCGAATGGTGTAGGAGAAAATGTCGTAGCTTGAAAAAATCCTTTCTTAGGGTGAAATTTAGCTATTTTTTACGATTTTTCGCGGTTTTTCGCGATTTTCTCGGTAACCGTTGGAGTAAAGTAAAAAAATCCTACGGCGTTGAATTCGCCTCGTCAAAACGCATCGATTGGTGTAGGATTGAACGTCCTTAGTCCCGTATTAGTGAAAAAGGGGTATGTCATTTTAGCACTTTTTTGCGGTTTTTCCATTTTCTGGGCAACCGTTTGAAATAATCTAAACAAATTATATACCGTTGAAATCAGCGCGTCAAGACGCGTCGATTGGTATATGAATGAACGCGATAGGACAAAGGAAACTTAAATCGTCCATATCTCCCTAACGGTTGGAGCTAGAGCGTTTATAATGCCATATTTGGAATCTACTCGTCGAGACCTATCCGATAGGCCTATTTCGAACGCAATCGGACCAAGTTTTCTTTGGCTCGAGAACGGTAAGAGATACAGCGTCGGGGATGGAAGATTTGGAATCTACGGGTCAAAATTGATCGGTTAGGCATATTTTGAACGCGATTGGACGCAAAAAATTTTTTCTCCAACCGAATTTCTACCTCAAAGCATAGAATTTTTCAGTTTTCGAGATAGCATACTTCGGATAGAGCTAGCCAATTCAAACTCGGTGAGCTTATAGTACTCGACGAGGCGATTAAAATAAAACAAACCGGAGGTCCCTAAGTCCCTACCGTTCCGGAGGTATGGTACTTTGAAGTTTGGAAAAAATGCTTATCCAAAATTACAATAATTTCGCTCTAGCGGGAAAAGTATTATAGATAGCGCGTTCGTTCTTATTCCATTCGATTCCTAGGCAAAATCTACCACTAGGAAGGTCTACTTGATCCGGATCGAGCAATAAATAAAGCCGTGAGAGCGATTTGAAATTTAGGCCTTAACGAAAATCGCGATTTTTAACGTAATATTGGTCATTCGACGAAAAATTCATGTTCGAAACTCGCGGTTATTTTGCATCCAGAATATACATATTCGGGCCGCTAATTACGTAAAACATATCGGTTCCGACATAGAACGCATAGATTTGGAGAAAACGCTAGTCGAAGTTAGGGTCAAAACGCGCTAAAATAGGGGTATATATAAGGCTTTTTCGAATATTCGACGAAAAATTCATGTTCGAAATTCGCGGTTATTTTGCGCCAGAATATACATATTCGGGCCGCTGATTACGTAGAAAATATCGGTTCCGACGTGGAACGCATAGATTTCGAGAAAACGCCTTACGAAGTTTGGAAAAAAGGCCTAAAATAGACCGTATATAGGGGTGAATATAGGGCGAAACAGGGCATACTTCAAGCGCTCGTAGCGCCTAAACTATTAACGATGGAAAGCCAAATCGGGGGTGATTCTAAATCAGAAAAAGACGTTCTTTCGAATGGTGTAGGAGAAAATGTCGTAGCTTGAAAAAATCCTTTCTTAGGGTGAAATTTAGCTATTTTTACGATTTTTCGCGGTTTTTCGCGATTTTCTCGGTAACCGTTGGAGTAAAGTAAAAAAATCCTACGGCGTTGAATTCGCCTCGTCAAAACGCATCGATTGGTGTAGGATTGAACGTCCTTAGTCCCGTATTAGTGAAAAAGGGGTATGTCATTTTAGCACTTTTTTGCGGTTTTCCATTTTCTGGGCAACCGTTTGAAATAATCTAAACAAATTATATACCGTTGAAATCAGCGCGTCAAGACGCGTCGATTGGTATATGAATGAACGCGATAGGACAAAGGAAACTTAAATCGTCCATATCTCCCTAACGGTTGGAGCTAGAGCGTTTATAATGCCATATTTGGAATCTACTCGTCGAGACCTATCCGATAGGCCTATTTCGAACGCAATCGGACCAAGTTTTCTTTGGCTCGAGAACGGTAAGAGATACAGCGTCGGGGATGGAAGATTTGGAATCTACGGGTCAAAATTGATCGGTTAGGCATATTTTGAACGCGATTGGACGCAAAAAATTTTTTTCTCCAACCGAATTTCTACCTCAAAGCATAGAATTTTTCAGTTTTTCGAGATAGCATACTTCGGATAGAGCTAGCCAATTCAAACTCGGTGAGCTTATAGTACTCGACGAGGCGATTAAAATAAAACAAACCGGAGGTCCCTAAGTCCTACCGTTCCGGAGGTATGGTACTTTGAAGTTTGGAAAAAATGCTTATCCAAAATTACAATAATTTCGCTCTAGCGGGAAAAGTATTATAGATAGCGCGTTCGTTCTTATTCCATTCGATTCCTAGGCAAAATCTACCACTAGGAAGGTCTACTTGATCCGGATCGAGCAATAAATAAAGCCGTGAGAGCGATTTGAAATTTAGGCCTTAACGAAAATCGCGATTTTTAACGTAATATTGGTCATTCGACGAAAAATTCATGTTCGAAACTCGCGGTTATTTTGCATCCAGAATATACATATTCGGGCCGCTAATTACGTAAAACATATCGGTTCCGACATAGAACGCATAGATTTGGAGAAAACGCTAGTCGAAGTTAGGGTCAAAACGCGCTAAAATAGGGGTATATATAAGGCTTTTTCGAATATTCGACGAAAAATTCATGTTCGAAATTCGCGGTTATTTTGCGCCAGAATATACATATTCGGGCCGCTGATTACGTAGAAAATATCGGTTCCGACGTGGAACGCATAGATTTCGAGAAAACGCCTTACGAAGTTTGGAAAAAGGCCTAAAATAGACCGTATATAGGGGTGAATATAGGGCGAAACAGGGCATACTTCAAGCGCTCGTAGCGCCTAAACTATTAACGATGGAAAGCCAAATCGGGGGTGATTCTAAATCAGAAAAAGACGTTCTTTCGAATGGTGTAGGAGAAAATGTCGTAGCTTGAAAAAATCCTTTCTTAGGGTGAAATTTAGCTATTTTTACGATTTTTCGCGGTTTTTCGCGATTTTCTCGGTAACCGTTGGAGTAAAGTAAAAAAATCCTACGGCGTTGAATTCGCCTCGTCAAAACGCATCGATTGGTGTAGGATTGAACGTCCTTAGTCCCGTATTAGTGAAAAAGGGGTATGTCATTTTAGCACTTTTTTGCGGTTTTCCATTTTCTGGGCAACCGTTTGAAATAATCTAAACAAATTATATACCGTTGAAATCAGCGCGTCAAGACGCGTCGATTGGTATATGAATGAACGCGATAGGACAAAGGAAACTTAAATCGTCCATATCTCCCTAACGGTTGGAGCTAGAGCGTTTATAATGCCATATTTGGAATCTACTCGTCGAGACCTATCCGATAGGCCTATTTCGAACGCAATCGGACCAAGTTTTCTTTGGCTCGAGAACGGTAAGAGATACAGCGTCGGGGATGGAAGATTTGGAATCTACGGGTCAAAATTGATCGGTTAGGCATATTTTGAACGCGATTGGACGCAAAAAATTTTTCTCCAACCGAATTTCTACCTCAAAGCATAGAATTTTTTCAGTTTTTCGAGATAGCATACTTCGGATAGAGCTAGCCAATTCAAACTCGGTGAGCTTATAGTACTCGACGAGGCGATTAAAATAAAACAAACCGGAGGTCCCTAAGTCCTACCGTTCCGGAGGTATGGTACTTTGAAGTTTGGAAAAAATGCTTATCCAAAATTACAATAATTTCGCTCTAGCGGGAAAAGTATTATAGATAGCGCGTTCGTTCTTATTCCATTCGATTCCTAGGCAAAATCTACCACTAGGAAGGTCTACTTGATCCGGATCGAGCAATAAATAAAGCCGTGAGAGCGATTTGAAATTTAGGCCTTAACGAAAATCGCGATTTTTAACGTAATATTGGTCATTCGACGAAAAATTCATGTTCGAAACTCGCGGTTATTTTGCATCCAGAATATACATATTCGGGCCGCTAATTACGTAAAACATATCGGTTCCGACATAGAACGCATAGATTTGGAGAAAACGCTAGTCGAAGTTAGGGTCAAAACGCGCTAAAATAGGGGTATATATAAGGCTTTTTCGAATATTCGACGAAAAATTCATGTTCGAAATTCGCGGTTATTTTGCGCCAGAATATACATATTCGGGCCGCTGATTACGTAGAAAATATCGGTTCCGACGTGGAACGCATAGATTTCGAGAAAACGCCTTACGAAGTTTGGAAAAAAGGCCTAAAATAGACCGTATATAGGGGTGAATATAGGGCGAAACAGGGCATACTTCAAGCGCTCGTAGCGCCTAAACTATTAACGATGGAAAGCCAAATCGGGGGTGATTCTAAATCAGAAAAAGACGTTCTTTCGAATGGTGTAGGAGAAAATGTCGTAGCTTGAAAAAATCCTTTCTTAGGGTGAAATTTAGCTATTTTTTACGATTTTTCGCGGTTTTCGCGATTTTCTCGGTAACCGTTGGAGTAAAGTAAAAAAATCCTACGGCGTTGAATTCGCCTCGTCAAAACGCATCGATTGGTGTAGGATTGAACGTCCTTAGTCCCGTATTAGTGAAAAAGGGGTATGTCATTTTAGCACTTTTTTGCGGTTTTCCATTTTCTGGGCAACCGTTTGAAATAATCTAAACAAATTATATACCGTTGAAATCAGCGCGTCAAGACGCGTCGATTGGTATATGAATGAACGCGATAGGACAAAGGAAACTTAAATCGTCCATATCTCCCTAACGGTTGGAGCTAGAGCGTTTATAATGCCATATTTGGAATCTACTCGTCGAGACCTATCCGATAGGCCTATTTCGAACGCAATCGGACCAAGTTTTCTTTGGCTCGAGAACGGTAAGAGATACAGCGTCGGGGATGGAAGATTTGGAATCTACGGGTCAAAATTGATCGGTTAGGCATATTTTGAACGCGATTGGACGCAAAAAATTTTTTTCTCCAACCGAATTTCTACCTCAAAGCATAGAATTTTTCAGTTTTTCGAGATAGCATACTTCGGATAGAGCTAGCCAATTCAAACTCGGTGAGCTTATAGTACTCGACGAGGCGATTAAAATAAAACAAACCGGAGGTCCCTAAGTCCCTACCGTTCCGGAGGTATGGTACTTTGAAGTTTGGAAAAAATGCTTATCCAAAATTACAATAATTTCGCTCTAGCGGGAAAAGTATTATAGATAGCGCGTTCGTTCTTATTCCATTCGATTCCTAGGCAAAATCTACCACTAGGAAGGTCTACTTGATCCGGATCGAGCAATAAATAAAGCCGTGAGAGCGATTTGAAATTTAGGCCTTAACGAAAATCGCGATTTTTAACGTAATATTGGTCATTCGACGAAAAATTCATGTTCGAAACTCGCGGTTATTTTGCATCCAGAATATACATATTCGGGCCGCTAATTACGTAAAACATATCGGTTCCGACATAGAACGCATAGATTTGGAGAAAACGCTAGTCGAAGTTAGGGTCAAAACGGGCTAAAATAGGGGTATATATAAGGCTTTTTCGAATATTCGACGAAAAATTCATGTTCGAAATTCGCGGTTATTTTGCGCCAGAATATACATATTCGGGCCGCTGATTACGTAGAAAATATCGGTTCCGACGTGGAACGCATAGATTTCGAGAAAACGCCTTACGAAGTTTGGAAAAAAGGCCTAAAATAGACCGTATATAGGGGTGAATATAGGGCGAAACAGGGCATACTTCAAGCGCTCGTAGCGCCTAAACTATTAACGATGGAAAGCCAAATCGGGGGTGATTCTAAATCAGAAAAAGACGTTCTTTCGAATGGTGTAGGAGAAAATGTCGTAGCTTGAAAAAATCCTTTCTTAGGGTGAAATTTAGCTATTTTTACGATTTTTCGCGGTTTTTCGCGATTTTCTCGGTAACCGTTGGAGTAAAGTAAAAAAATCCTACGGCGTTGAATTCGCCTCGTCAAAACGCATCGATTGGTGTAGGATTGAACGTCCTTAGTCCCGTATTAGTGAAAAAGGGGTATGTCATTTTAGCACTTTTTTGCGGTTTTCCATTTTCTGGGCAACCGTTTGAAATAATCTAAACAAATTATATACCGTTGAAATCAGCGCGTCAAGACGCGTCGATTGGTATATGAATGAACGCGATAGGACAAAGGAAACTTAAATCGTCCATATCTCCCTAACGGTTGGAGCTAGAGCGTTTATAATGCCATATTTGGAATCTACTCGTCGAGACCTATCCGATAGGCCTATTTCGAACGCAATCGGACCAAGTTTTCTTTGGCTCGAGAACGGTAAGAGATACAGCGTCGGGGATGGAAGATTTGGAATCTACGGGTCAAAATTGATCGGTTAGGCATATTTTGAACGCGATTGGACGCAAAAATTTTTTCTCCAACCGAATTTCTACCTCAAAGCATAGAATTTTTCAGTTTTTCGAGATAGCATACTTCGGATAGAGCTAGCCAATTCAAACTCGGTGAGCTTATAGTACTCGACGAGGCGATTAAAATAAAACAAACCGGAGGTCCCTAAGTCCTACCGTTCCGGAGGTATGGTACTTTGAAGTTTGGAAAAAATGCTTATCCAAAATTACAATAATTTCGCTCTAGCGGGAAAAGTATTATAGATAGCGCGTTCGTTCTTATTCCATTCGATTCCTAGGCAAAATCTACCACTAGGAAGGTCTACTTGATCCGGATCGAGCAATAAATAAAGCCGTGAGAGCGATTTGAAATTTAGGCCTTAACGAAAATCGCGATTTTTAACGTAATATTGGTCATTCGACGAAAAATTCATGTTCGAAACTCGCGGTTATTTTGCATCCAGAATATACATATTCGGGCCGCTAATTACGTAAAACATATCGGTTCCGACATAGAACGCATAGATTTGGAGAAAACGCTAGTCGAAGTTAGGGTCAAAACGCGCTAAAATAGGGGTATATATAAGGCTTTTTCGAATATTCGACGAAAAATTCATGTTCGAAATTCGCGGTTATTTTGCGCCAGAATATACATATTCGGGCCGCTGATTACGTAGAAAATATCGGTTCCGACGTGGAACGCATAGATTTCGAGAAAACGCCTTACGAAGTTTGGATAAAAGGCCTAAAATAGACCGTATATAGGGGTGAATATAGGGCGAAACAGGGCATACTTCAAGCGCTCGTAGCGCCTAAACTATTAACGATGGAAAGCCAAATCGGGGGTGATTCTAAATCAGAAAAAGACGTTCTTTCGAATGGTGTAGGAGAAAATGTCGTAGCTTGAAAAAATCCTTTCTTAGGGTGAAATTTAGCTATTTTTTACGATTTTTTCGCGGTTTTCGCGATTTTCTCGGTAACCGTTGGAGTAAAGTAAAAAAATCCTACGGCGTTGAATTCGCCTCGTCAAAACGCATCGATTGGTGTAGGATTGAACGTCCTTAGTCCCGTATTAGTGAAAAAGGGGTATGTCATTTTAGCACTTTTTTGCGGTTTTTCCATTTTCTGGGCAACCGTTTGAAATAATCTAAACAAATTATATACCGTTGAAATCAGCGCGTCAAGACGCGTCGATTGGTATATGAATGAACGCGATAGGACAAAGGAAACTTAAATCGTCCATATCTCCCTAACGGTTGGAGCTAGAGCGTTTATAATGCCATATTTGGAATCTACTCGTCGAGACCTATCCGATAGGCCTATTTCGAACGCAATCGGACCAAGTTTTCTTTGGCTCGAGAACGGTAAGAGATACAGCGTCGGGGATGGAAGATTTGGAATCTACGGGTCAAAATTGATCGGTTAGGCATATTTTGAACGCGATTGGACGCAAAAAATTTTTTCTCCAACCGAATTTCTACCTCAAAGCATAGAAATTTTTTCGGTTTTTCGAGATAGCATACTTCGGATAGAGCTAGCCAATTCAAACTCGGTGAGCTTATAGTACTCGACGAGGCGATTAAAATAAAACAAACCGGAGGTCCCTAAGTCCTACCGTTCCGGAGGTATGGTACTTTGAAGTTTGGAAAAAATGCTTATCCAAAATTACAATAATTTCGCTCTAGCGGGAAAAGTATTATAGATAGCGCGTTCGTTCTTATTCCATTCGATTCCTAAGCGAAATCTATATCTAGGAAGGTCTACTCGATCGGGATCGAGCCATAAATAAAGCGGTGAGAGCGATTTGAAATTTGGCCCTTAACGAAAATCACGATTTTTAACGTAGTTTTGGTCATTTGACTTTTCGTCAAATTTCATGTTCGAATTTCGAAGTTATTTTGCGCCAGAATATACATATTTGGACCGGTAATTACGTAGAGCATATCGGTTCGGACGTGGAACGCTTACATTTCTAGAAAACGCCATTCGAGGTTAGGGTAAAACGTCGAAAATATACCGAATATAGGGGTGAATATAGGGCGAAAATGGGCCAACTTCCGGCGCTCGTAGCGCCTAAACTATAGACGATAAAAAGCCGATTTGGGAGTGATTCTGAAGCAGAAAGACGAGCTCTTTCGGATGATGTAAGAGGGAGTGACGTTGCTCGAAAAAATCCGCTCGTAGGGTGAAATTTAGCGATTTTTATTACGATTGTTTCGCGGTTTTGCGATTTCCTCGGTAACCGTTGGAGTAATGTGAAAAGATCCTACGCCGTTGTATTCGGCTCGTCAAGACGCGTCGATTGATGTAGGACTAGATGTCCTAGGTGCCATATTAGCAAAAACGGGTCTGTGATTTTAAGGATTTTTTGCGGTTTTTTGTATTTTCTCGGCAACCGTCTCTAATAATCTAATCTAAACGAATCATATACTGTTGGAATCAACGCGTCAAGGCGATTGGTGTACGATTGACCGGGATAGGAGGAAGTTGATATTTGAACGCCAATTCCTTACCAACCCTGCGGGGCATTGAATTAAAAGGAACAAATGAGTTGGTTCAGGAGGACCGCACAACACTTGAATATGATATCGAAATTCCCACAACCACTGTAAAGGCGAGAATACAGAACTAGTCTGAAGCCCAATTCTAGACCGAATGGCGAGAGCAACGATAAAGCAATCAGAAACCCCAATAGAAGTCCTTGGGTAACTGCGAATTTCGATAACATGGGAGCCACGAATACAACAACTATTTTCTTTAAATTCATTCTTATTCTTTAATGA
>JAYRCI010000297.1:0-16000 GCA_038088585.1 Chrysina gloriosa | reverse complement strand
GAAAAATGAATATAAAAAGCATAACAAAGACGAGAGGAATCCTAACTTACCTTCTGTTGAAGAAGAGGGAGGTGACTAATGTGCCGTCATCCACTACTTGCGATACTTGAACTGCCTCTCTATGACTAATACCCTAAGCTAAAGATTAAAATGATTATAAACACACCTTCTTTACACAAGGAAGGAATGGGTGAATTCACATAATTTCCTACCTGATATGAAACAGACTTCACATGGGGTACGAGAGAATGTAGGAGGATATCACTAACCGAGGGGCTCGTTGTCCATCACGTACTGCAAGTGTGTCTCCGTTAACATTCCATTATTTAGAACTAAAACTATCAGACCCACTCTGTTAAATACTGTATTTGATAAGTATCCTTCGTACCTTATTCTAGCCTACGTTCATTCCTGGAATGATACCAATATAATTCCATTTGATTATCCTCGATTTTTTCGTAAAGACTGCATGTTGTCCATTTCTTTAGAATGTCCTGGGACATATTAAAATTTATCGGTGAGGTAATGGACTCTAAAGTTCTCCCAAAACTTTTGTTCATCCGCACACTTCCACATCTGTAAACAGAGATATCACTTACAAATTTGAACTAGAACATAATTCTTATCAATTTCTTCTTTGTTTTTATCATTCGAGGCTTGTTGTATTTGTACTTTCTTACCATCATCATAGGATTTCAACGGAGATCAATTAGGCGAGCTCTATTATCTGATTCTTCCCTCTTGTAATTTATAACGAACACTTATCGTTCGAAAATTAATACTAACAATATCTCCACGCTCGTCTAGATTTTAATAATATTATTTTGATACAAACTCGACAGAAACTAACCTCAAACTGTTCCTACTGCTTGTCATATACCTCCTGTTACACTCATATGAACCCCTGAAAATTACAAAGTTAGGCAACCAAATATACACCCACTTCACCTCCTAATAAATTTATACCTCCTATTACTCCTGCTACCCTGATACCAGGAGCAAAAATTTCGTCAAAATCGCTTAAAATTTCTACTTTTCGTAAAACTTTTGCTCATAATAATCGAGTTATACTTCCTCCTATACACATTATGCGAAAAAAGGGACGGAAACTAACATCAAAGCACTCCTAATACTTTTCACATACCTCCTGTTTCATTTGAATTGCAATATTTTACCGCCATTTACCCGATTTCCTAGTCGGTAATGTAGGTAGGATATTTAAAGTTGACAGGGTAACACGTGGTATATAGAAGTATTAGGAGGTACATTTGGTGTATATTAGGTTGCCTGTTTTGATAAACATAAGGCGGTTTAGGTATTTAATAATTCCATATTTTAAGAGGTGCTAATTGCGGCTTATTTGGTTACATGCTTTGCTGTGTTTAGAAGTTTTAACAAATATTAAATTATTACAGCCAGCTTTTTGGATTAAATCGATCTTTTATTCAGGGAGAGCTGAATGGTGTCTGTGAGTGAATAAAATAAAACGAAATAACACACCGGAGCGTTTATTAATTAAAATAAAGTGCACTATTGTAATGCATAGAGTATTTCATTGATTGTCAAGTTTCTATTTCTACGTTTTATTGTTTCTCATAAAGTTTCTTGGAACTACGATTCTAAAGATGTAAAGGCCTCCTTCTTGAATCCAGCTGTCTTTCTGTAATGCTCCATTTCTGCATGCTGTAGGAACTGATGACTTACGACGTCGAATAAAGGCTCTAGAGCGAATTTCCTATAAAGACTCTTGGGCGACGTGACGGCGTCTGACTTCAAGCCTTTCAGAGTGTTAACCAGAAACTATACGAGAGAGGGTACAATCTCTAGGCCAATTTAACGTCTAGAAATGTTCAAAGCGGGCAACTTGCTTACTACTTAAAATCGTTTAATTGTCTATTAATTCATCACAAAATTCATCAAAATCATTTAAGAGACACTTACATAGCTCCTAATACATCTTCCAATACCCACCCAATAGGAAGTAAATCTTGCTCCTAGCAGCACAAGTGGGGCTAAACGCCTCAGCCGTACTCAAAAATGCTTCAAGTCATTATGGAGCGGTGCTGTGAGCCCCTTTAAAAAATAAATATTAATAGCATAACAAAAACGAGAGAACTTCCAACTTACCCTCCGTTGAAGAAGAGACAGGTGACTGAGGTGCCATCACTCACTACTTGTGATACGTCCACTGCTTCCTTTTTCCTTAAGATTGTTACAATAAGCTAGATATTAACATTATTACAAACACACTTTCTTTACACAGAAGAGGAATGGGTGAATTCTCATAATTTCCTACTTGATATGAGGCAGACTTCACATGGGATACGAGAGAATGTACGAGATGAAGAAGCATTCATTGCTACGTTATCACTAAACTTCGAGGCTCGTAGTACATCACCTACTATAAGTTTGTCTCTGTTAACATTCCATTACCTAAAGCAAAAACTATCAGACTCTCTCCGTTACGTACTGTATTTGATAAGTATCCTTCGTACCTTATTCTAACCCCCGTTCATCCTTGCAATGATGCCGATGTAATTATCTTCGATTATCATCGATTCTTTCGTAGAGTGTATGCTATCCATTTCTTTCGTATTTCCTGGAGTATATCAACATTTATTGATGAGGTAATGGACTCTGAAGTTCTCCAACAACTTCTGTTCATCCGCATACTTCCACATCTGTAAACAGAGATACCGCTTACAAATTTAAACTAGAGCTTAATTATTACCAATTTCTTCTCTGTTAATATCATTCGAGGCCTGTTGTATTCGCAATTTCTTACCATCATCATAGGATTTCAAAGAAGATCAATTAGGCGAGCTCTATTATCTGATCTTTCCCTGTTGTAATTTATAACGAACAAACTTCGTTCGAAAATAAATACTAACAACATTTCCACGCTCGTCTAGATTTTAATAATATTATTTTGATACAAACTCGACAGAAACTAACCTCAAACTGTTCCTACTGCTTGTCATATACCTCCTGTTACACTCATATGAACCCCTGAAAATTACAAAGTTAGGCAACCAAATATACACCCAATTCACCTCCTAATAAATTTATACCTCCTACTACTCCTGCTACCCTGATACCAGGAGCAAAAATTTCGTCAAAATCGCTTAAAATTTCTACTTTTCGTAAAACTTTTGCTCATAATAATCGAGTTATACTTCCTCCTATACACATTATGCGAAAAAAGGACGGAAACTAACATCAAAGCACTCCTAATACTTTTCACATACCTCCTGTTTCATTTGAATTGCAATATTTTACCGCCATTTACCCGATTTCCTAGTCGGTAATGTAGGTAGGATATTTAAAGTTGACAGGGTAACACGTGGTATATAGAAGTATTAGGAGGTGCATTTGGTGTATATTAGGTTGCCTGTTTTGATAAACATAAGGCGGTTTAGGTATTTAATAATTCCATATTTTAAGAGGTGCTAATTGCGGCTTATTTGGTTACATGCTTTGCTGTTTTTAGAAGTTTTAACAAATATGAAATTATTACAGCCAGCTTTTTGGGTTAAGTCGATCTTTTATTCAGGGAGAGCTGAATGGTGTCTGTGAGTGAATAAAATAAAACGAAATAACACACCGGAGCGTTTATTAATTAAAATGAAGTGCACTATTGTAATGCATAGAGTATTTCATTGATTGTCAAGTTTCTATTTCTACGTTTTATTGTTTCTCATAAAGTTTCTTGGAACTACGATTCTAAAGATGTAAAGGCCTCCTTCTTCAACCCAGCTGTCTTTCTGTAATGCTCCTTTTCTGCATGCTGTAGGAACTGATGACTTACGACGTCGAATAAAGGCTCTAGAGCGAATTTCCTATAAAGACTCTTGGGCGACGTGACGGCGTCTGACTTCAAGCCTTTCAGAGTGTTAACCAGAAACTATACGAGAGAGGGTACAATCTCTAGGCCAATTTAACGTCTAGAAATGTTCAAAGCGGGCAACTTGCTTACTACTTAAAATCGTTTAATTGTCTATTAATTCACCACAAAATTCATCAAAATCATTTAAGAGACACTTACATAGCTCCTAATACATCTTCCAATACCCGCCCAATAGGAGGTAAATCTTGCTCCTAGCAGCACAAGTGGGGCTAAACGCCTCAGCCGTACTCAAAAATGCTTCAAGTCATTATGGAGCGGTGCTGTGAGCCCCTTTAAAAATAAAAATTAATAGCATAACAAAAACGAGAGAACTTCCAACTTACCATCCGTTGAAGAAGAGACAGGTGACTGAGGTGCCATCACTCACTACTTGTGATACGTCCACTGTTTCCTTTTTCCTTAAGATTGTTACAATAAGCTAGATATTAACATTATTACAAACACACTTTCTTTACACAGAAGAGGAATGGGTGAATTCTCATAATTTCCTACTTGATATGAGGCAGACTTCACATGGGATACGAGAGAATGTACGAGATGAAGAAACATTCATTGCTACGTTATCACTAAACTTCGAGGCTCGTAGTACATCACCTACTATAAGTTTGTCTCTGTTAACATTCCATTACCTAAAGCAAAAACTATCAGACTCGCTCCGTTACGTACTGTATTTGATAGCTATCCTTCGTACCTTATTCTAACCCCCGTTCATCCTTGCAATGATGCCGATGTAATTATCTTCGATCATCATCGATTCTTTCGTAGAGTGTATGCTATCCATTTCTTTCGTATTTCCTGGAGTATATCAACATTTATTGATGAGGTAATGGACTCTGAAGTTCTCCAACAACTTCTGTTCATCCGCATACTTCCACATCTGTAAACAGAGATACCGCTTACAAATTTAAACTAGAGCTTAATTATTACCAATTTCTTCTCTGTTAATATCATTCGAGGCCTGTTGTATTCGCAATTTCTTACCATCATCATAGGATTTCAAAGAAGATCAATTAGGCGAGCTCTATTATCTGATCTTTCCCTGTTGTAATTTATAACGAACAAACTTCGTTCGAAAATAAATACTAACAACATTTCCACGCTCGTCTAGATTTTAATAATATTATTTTGATACAAACTCGACAGAAACTAACCTCAAACTGTTCCTACTGCTTGTCATATACCTCCTGTTACACTCATATGAACCCCTGAAAATTACAAAGTTAGGCAACCAAATATACACCCAATTCACCTCCTAATAAATTTATACCTCCTATTACTCCTGCTACCCTGATACCAGGAGCAAAAATTTCGTCAAAATCGCTTAAAATTTCTACTTTTCGTAAAACTTTTGCTCATAATAATCGAGTTATACTTCCTCCTATACACATTATGCGAAAAAAGGACGGAAACTAACATCAAAGCACTCCTAATACTTTTCACATACCTCCTGTTTCATTTGAATTGCAATATTTTACCGCCATTTACCCGATTTCCTAGTCGGTAATGTAGGTAGGATATTTAAAGTTGACAGGGTAACACGTGGTATATAGAAGTATTAGGAGGTACATTTGGTGTATATTAGGTTGCCTGTTTTGATAAACATAAGGCGGTTTAGGTATTTAATAATTCCATATTTTAAGAGGTGCTAATTGCGGCTTATTTGGTTACATGCTTTGCTGTTTTTAGAAGTTTTAACAAATATGAAATTATTACAGCCAGCTTTTTGGGTTAAGTCGATCTTTTATTCAGGGAGAGCTGAATGGTGTCTGTGAGTGAATAAAATAAAACGAAATAACACACCGGAGCGTTTATTAATTAAAATGAAGTGCACTATTGTAATGCATAGAGTATTTCATTGATTGTCAAGTTTCTATTTCTACGTTTTATTGTTTCTCATAAAGTTTCTTGGAACTACGATTCTAAAGATGTAAAGGCCTCCTTCTTCAACCCAGCTGTCTTTCTGTAATGCTCCTTTTCTGCATGCTGTAGGAACTGATGACTTACGACGTCGAATAAAGGCTCTAGAGCGAATTTCCTATAAAGACTCTTGGGCGACGTGACGGCGTCTGACTTCAAGCCTTTCAGAGTGTTAACCAGAAACTATACGAGAGAGGGTACAATCTCTAGGCCAATTTAACGTCTAGAAATGTTCAAAGCGGGCAACTTGCTTACTACTTAATATCGTTTAATTGTCTATTAATTCATCACAAAATTCATCAAAATCATTTAAGAGACACTTACATAGCTCCTAATACATCTTCCAATACCCGCCCAATAGGAGGTAAATCTTGCTCCTAGCAGCACAAGTGGGGCTAAACGCCTCAGCCGTACTCAAAAATGCTTCAAGTCATTATGGAGCGGTGCTGTGAGCCTCTTTAAAAAATAAAAATTAATAGCATAACAAAAACGAGAGAACTTCCAACTTACCATCCGTTGAAGAAGAGACAGGTGACTGAGGTGCCATCACTCACTACTTGTGATACGTCCACTGTTTCCTTTTTCCTTAAGATTGTTACAATAAGCTAGATATTAACATTATTACAAACACACTTTCTTTACACAGAAGAGGAATGGGTGAATTCTCATAATTTCCTACTTGATATGAGGCAGACTTCACATGGGATACGAGAGAATGTACGAGATGAAGAAACATTCATTGCTACGTTATCACTAAACTTCGAGGCTCGTAGTACATCACCTACTATAAGTTTGTCTCTGTTAACATTCCATTACCTAAAGCAAAAACTATCAGACTCGCTCCGTTACGTACTGTATTTGATAGCTATCCTTCGTACCTTTTTCTAACCCCCGTTCATCCTTGCAATGATGCCGATGTAATTATCTTCGATCATCATCGATTCTTTCGTAGAGTGTATGCTATCCATTTCTTTCGTATTTCCTGGAGTATATCAACATTTATTGATGAGGTAATGGACTCTGAAGTTCTCCAACAACTTCTGTTCATCCGCATACTTCCACATCTGTAAACAGAGATACCGCTTACAAATTTAAACTAGAGCTTAATTATTACCAATTTCTTCTCTGTTAATATCATTCGAGGCCTGTTGTATTCGCAATTTCTTACCATCATCATAGGATTTCAAAGAAGATCAATTAGGCGAGCTCTATTATCTGATCTTTCCCTGTTGTAATTTATAACGAACAAACTTCGTTCGAAAATAAATACTAACAACATTTCCACGCTCGTCTAGATTTTAATAATATTATTTTGATACAAACTCGACAGAAACTAACCTCAAACTGTTCCTACTGCTTGTCATATACCTCCTGTTACACTCATATGAACCCCTGAAAATTACAAAGTTAGGCAACCAAATATACACCCAATTCACCTCCTAATAAATTTATACCTCCTATTACTCCTGCTACCCTGATACCAGGAGCAAAAATTTCGTCAAAATCGCTTAAAATTTCTACTTTTCGTAAAACTTTTGCTCATAATAATCGAGTTATACTTCCTCCTATACACATTATGCGAAAAAAGGACGGAAACTAACATCAAAGCACTCCTAATACTTTTCACATACCTCCTGTTTCATTTGAATTGCAATATTTTACCGCCATTTACCCGATTTCCTAGTCGGTAATGTAGGTAGGATATTTAAAGTTGACAGGGTAACACGTGGTATATAGAAGTATTAGGAGGTACATTTGGTGTATATTAGGTTGCCTGTTTTGATAAACATAAGGCGGTTTAGGTATTTAATAATTCCATATTTTAAGAGGTACTAATTGCGGCTTATTTGGTTACATGCTTTGCTGTTTTTAGAAGTTTTAACAAATATGAAATTATTACAGCCAGCTTTTTGGGTTAAGTCGATCTTTTATTCAGGGAGAGCTGAATGGTGTCTGTGAGTGAATAAAATAAAACGAAATAACACACCGGAGCGTTTATTAATTGAAATAAAGTGCACTATTGTAATGCATAGAGTATTTCATTGATTGTCAAGTTTCTATTTCAACGTTTTATTGTTTCTCATAAAGTTTCTTGGAACTACGATTGTAAAGATGTAAAGGCCTCCTTCTTGAACCAAGCTGTCTTTCTGTAATGCTCCTTTTCTGCATGCTGTAGAAACTGATGACCTACGACGTCGAATAAAGGCTCTACAGCGAATTTCCTATAAAGACTCTTGGGCGACATGACGGCGTCTGACTTCATGCCTTTCAGAGTGTTAGCCAGAAACTATACGAGAGAGGGCAGAATCTCTAGGCCAATTTAACGTCTAGAAATGTTCAAAGCGGGCAACTTGCTTACTACTTAAAATCGCTTAATTGCCTATTAATTCACTACAAAGATCATCAAAATCGATTAAGACACAGTAACATAGCTCCTAATAATCTTCCAATACCCACCCTAGAGAAAGTAACTTTTGCTTCTAATACTCCTAATTCTCGATGGTTCTAGAGATGTACTGGCCTCTTACTTGGATATGCTTGTCTTTCGCTAATTCTCCTCCTCTGCAGTCCCTGAAAAGTACTGCTTGTGAGAGTTGTCAGATGAACCAGCTTCGCCTTCGGCAGATACCAGCACAAGGGGAGCCGAAGGCATCAGCCGTACTCAAAAATGCTCCAAGTCATTTTCAACCAGTGGGGTGAGTCACTTTAAAAGATAAAAATAGAGAGCATAACAAACACGAGAGGAATTCCAACTTACCCTCAGTTGAGGAAGAGGCAGGCGACTGAGCTGCCGTCACCCCCTACTTATCATACTTCCTCTGTCTCTTTTTCTTTATGATTAATACAATAAGCTACAGATTCAAATGATTAGAAACACACCTTCTTTATACAGGAGAAGAATGGCTGAATTCTCATAATTCTCTACTTGATCTGAGGCAGACCTCACATGGGGTACGAAAGAATGTAGGACATGAAGCAGTACATCACCTACTATAAGTTTGTCTCCGCTAACATTCCATTATCTAGAGCTAAAACTATCAGACTCACTCCGTTAAATACTGTATTTGATAAGTATCCTTCGTACCTTATTCTAGCCCCCCTTCATCCTTGCAATGATGCCGATGTAATTATCTTCGATCATCATCGATTCTTTCGTAGAGTGTATGCTATCCATTTCTTTCGTATTTCCTGGAGTATATCAACATTTATTGATGAGGTAATGGACTCTGAAGTTCTCCAACAACTTCTGTTCATCCGCATACTTCCACATCTGTAAACAGAGATACCGCTTACAAATTTAAACTAGAGCTTAATTATTACCAATTTCTTCTCTGTTAATATCATTCGAGGCCTGTTGTATTCGCAATTTCTTACCATCATCATAGGATTTCAAAGAAGATCAATTAGGCGAGCTCTATTATCTGATCTTTCCCTGTTGTAATTTATAACGAACAAACTTCGTTCGAAAATAAATACTAACAACATTTCCACGCTCGTCTAGATTTTAATAATATTATTTTGATACAAACTCGACAGAAACTAACCTCAAACTGTTCCTACTGCTTGTCATATACCTCCTGTTACACTCATATGAACCCCTGAAAATTACAAAGTTAGGCAACCAAATATACACCCAATTCACCTCCTAATAAATTTATACCTCCTATTACTCCTGCTACCCTGATACCAGGAGCAAAAATTTCGTCAAAATCGCTTAAAATTTCTACTTTTCGTAAAACTTTTGCTCATAATAATCGAGTTATACTTCCTCCTATACACATTATGCGAAAAAAGGACGGAAACTAACATCAAAGCACTCCTAATACTTTTCACATACCTCCTGTTTCATTTGAATTGCAATATTTTACCGCCATTTACCCGATTTCCTAGTCGGTAATGTAGGTAGGATATTTAAAGTTGACAGGGTAACACGTGGTATATAGAAGTATTAGGAGGTACATTTGGTGTATATTAGGTTGCCTGTTTTGATAAACATAAGGCGGTTTAGGTATTTAATAATTCCATATTTTAAGAGGTGCTAATTGCGGCTTATTTGGTTACATGCTTTGCTGTTTTTAGAAGTTTTAACAAATATGAAATTATTACAGCCAGCTTTTTGGGTTAAGTCGATCTTTTATTCAGGGAGAGCTGAATGGTGTCTGTGAGTGAATAAAATAAAACGAAATAACACACCGGAGCGTTTATTAATTAAAATGAAGTGCACTATTGTAATGCATAGAGTATTTCATTGATTGTCAAGTTTCTATTTCTACGTTTTATTGTTTCTCATAAAGTTTCTTGGAACTACGATTCTAAAGATGTAAAGGCCTCCTTCTTCAACCCAGCTGTCTTTCTGTAATGCTCCTTTTCTGCATGCTGTAGGAACTGATGACTTACGACGTCGAATAAAGGCTCTAGAGCGAATTTCCTATAAAGACTCTTGGGCGACGTGACGGCGTCTGACTTCAAGCCTTTCAGAGTGTTAACCAGAAACTATACGAGAGAGGGTACAATCTCTAGGCCAATTTAACGTCTAGAAATGTTCAAAGCGGGCAACTTGCTTACTACTTAATATCGTTTAATTGTCTATTAATTCATCACAAAATTCATCAAAATCATTTAAGAGACACTTACATAGCTCCTAATACATCTTCCAATACCCGCCCAATAGGAGGTAAATCTTGCTCCTAGCAGCACAAGTGGGGCTAAACGCCTCAGCCGTACTCAAAAATGCTTCAAGTCATTATGGAGCGGTGCTGTGAGCCTCTTTAAAAAATAAAAATTAATAGCATAACAAAAACGAGAGAACTTCCAACTTACCATCCGTTGAAGAAGAGACAGGTGACTGAGGTGCCATCACTCACTACTTGTGATACGTCCACTGTTTCCTTTTTCCTTAAGATTGTTACAATAAGCTAGATATTAACATTATTACAAACACACTTTCTTTACACAGAAGAGGAATGGGTGAATTCTCATAATTTCCTACTTGATATGAGGCAGACTTCACATGGGATACGAGAGAATGTACGAGATGAAGAAACATTCATTGCTACGTTATCACTAAACTTCGAGGCTCGTAGTACATCACCTACTATAAGTTTGTCTCTGTTAACATTCCATTACCTAAAGCAAAAACTATCAGACTCGCTCCGTTACGTACTGTATTTGATAGCTATCCTTCGTACCTTATTCTAACCCCCGTTCATCCTTGCAATGATGCCGATGTAATTATCTTCGATCATCATCGATTCTTTCGTAGAGTGTATGCTATCCATTTCTTTCGTATTTCCTGGAGTATATCAACATTTATTGATGAGGTAATGGACTCTGAAGTTCTCCAACAACTTCTGTTCATCCGCATACTTCCACATCTGTAAACAGAGATACCGCTTACAAATTTAAACTAGAGCTTAATTATTACCAATTTCTTCTCTGTTAATATCATTCGAGGCCTGTTGTATTCGCAATTTCTTACCATCATCATAGGATTTCAAAGAAGATCAATTAGGCGAGCTCTATTATCTGATCTTTCCCTGTTGTAATTTATAACGAACAAACTTCGTTCGAAAATAAATACTAACAACATTTCCACGCTCGTCTAGATTTTAATAATATTATTTTGATACAAACTCGACAGAAACTAACCTCAAACTGTTCCTACTGCTTGTCATATACCTCCTGTTACACTCATATGAACCCCTGAAAATTACAAAGTTAGGCAACCAAATATACACCCAATTCACCTCCTAATAAATTTATACCTCCTATTACTCCTGCTACCCTGATACCAGGAGCAAAAATTTCGTCAAAATCGCTTAAAATTTCTACTTTTCGTAAAACTTTTGCTCATAATAATCGAGTTATACTTCCTCCTATACACATTATGCGAAAAAAGGACGGAAACTAACATCAAAGCACTCCTAATACTTTTCACATACCTCCTGTTTCATTTGAATTGCAATATTTTACCGCCATTTACCCGATTTCCTAGTCGGTAATGTAGGTAGGATATTTAAAGTTGACAGGGTAACACGTGGTATATAGAAGTATTAGGAGGTACATTTGGTGTATATTAGGTTGCCTGTTTTGATAAACATAAGGCGGTTTAGGTATTTAATAATTCCATATTTTAAATGGAATGCTAATTGCGGCTAATTGCGGCTTATTTGGTTACATGCTTTGCTGTTTTTAGAAGTTTTAACAAATATGAAATTATTACAGCCAGCTTTTTGGGTTAAGTCGATCTTTTATTCAGGGAGAGCTGAATGGTGTCTGTGAGTGAATAAAATAAAACGAAATAACACACCGGAGCGTTTATTAATTAAAATGAAGTGCACTATTGTAATGCATAGAGTATTTCATTGATTGTCAAGTTTCTATTTCTACGTTTTATTGTTTCTCATAAAGTTTCTTGGAACTACGATTCTAAAGATGTAAAGGCCTCCTTCTTCAACCCAGCTGTCTTTCTGTAATGCTCCTTTTCTGCATGCTGTAGGAACTGATGACTTACGACGTCGAATAAAGGCTCTAGAGCGAATTTCCTATAAAGACTCTTGGGCGACGTGACGGCGTCTGACTTCAAGCCTTTCAGAGTGTTAACCAGAAACTATACGAGAGAGGGTACAATCTCTAGGCCAATTTAACGTCTAGAAATGTTCAAAGCGGGCAACTTGCTTACTACTTAATATCGTTTAATTGTCTATTAATTCATCACAAAATTCATCAAAATCATTTAAGAGACACTCACATAGCTCCTAATACATCTTCCAATACCCGCCCAATAGGAGGTAAATCTTGCTCCTAGCAGCACAAGTGGAGCTAAACGCCTCAGCCGTACTCAGAAATGCTTCAAGTCATTATGGAGCGGTGCTGTGAGCCCCTTTAAAAAATAAAATTAATAGCATAACAAAAACGAGAGAACTTCCAACTTACCATCCGTTGAAGAAGAGACAGGTGACTGAGGTGCCATCACCGACTACTTGTGATACTTCCACTGTTTCTTTTACCTTAAGATTGATACAATAAGCTAGAGATTAAAATGATTACAAACACAGTTTCTTTACACAGGAGAGGAATGGGTGAATTCTCATAATTTCCTACTTGATATGAGGCAGACTTCGCATGGGGTATGAGAGAATGTAGGAAATGAATAAGCATTCATTGCTACCATATCACTAAACCTGGGGGCTCGCAGTTCATCACGTACTATAAGCGTGTCTCCATTAACATTCCACTATATAGAGCTAAAACTGTCAGACTCGCTCTGTTAAATACTGTATTTGATAAGTATCCTTGGTAACTTAATCTAGCCTACGTTCATTCCTGGAAATACACCCATGTAATTCCATTTGATTATCATCGATTTTCTCCTAAAGAATGCATATTGTCCATTTCTTTCGAATTTCCTGGGACACATCAAAATCTATCGGTGAGGTAATGGACACTGAAGTTCTCACAAAACTTGTGTTCATCCGCACACTTTCACATCTGCAAATGGAGATACCGCTTACAAATTAGAACTAGAACATAATTACTATCAATTCCTTCTTTGTTATTATCACTCGAGGCTTGTTGTATTTGTACTTTCTTACCATCATCATAGGATTTCAATGAAGATCAATTAGGCGAGCTCTATTATCTGATTCTTCCCTGTTGTAATTTATAACGAATAAGCATCGTTCGAAAATTAATACTAACAACATTTTCTCGCTCGTCTATGTTTTAAAGATATTATTTTAATATAAAATCGACAAAAACTAACCTCAAACTATTCCTAATGCTTGTCATATGCCTCCTGTTACACTACTACGAACCCCTGAAAATTACAAAGTTATACAACCAAATATACACCTCCAATTCACCTCCTAATAAATTTATACCTCCTATTACTCCTGCTACCCTGATACCAGGAGGAAAAATTTCGTCAAAATCGCTTCAAATTTCTACTTTTCTTAAAACTTTTGCGCATAATACTTGAGTTATACTTCCTCCTATACACATTTTTCGACAAAATCGACGGAAACTAACGTCAAAGAACTCCTAATGCTTGTCATAAATCTCTCGCTTTATTTGAAATACAATATTTTACCGCCATTTACGCGATCGCCCAGTCGGTAATGTAGGTAGGATATTTAACGTTGACGAGGTACCACGTGTCTAAGGTATTAGGAGGTGTATTTGGTTCATATTAGGTCAATGATACAGATAATTGTGAGGAATTACAGAAATCTGTAATTAGTGAAGATCTCGCTCCTAATATTCGCGATATACTTCTTATTACGCCTGCTATCCTTATACAAGGAAGATAACATTGTCCGTAATATAGTTTAAAACTGCCACCGTGTTTATAGGATATAGTTATATTCCTAGTGTTTTCGGATAAATAGCGGCGTTACAGATATCCGTAATAAACTGCAAAAAACTGTAATTGGAGAAAACGTGAGAATATATTACAGAAACTTGTAATATATTATAAAAAACTGTGGGTATACAGTGTATTGCTGCCATCTTATAGATAATACTTCAACTAAATTGAGGATAGTTTTGCTATTATTTACTGCATTCATATGTTTAATTGAAGGATTAGGTTTGTATGTAATATAAATTTAAGAAAAGACCGTAATGCAATCTATTACTTTTATTGTAATCAACGCAAGGTACATCTTGATAGACAGAGGTTCAATTACATTCATGAAATAATTGCAGTTACATGTATTTAATACGTACAAAAATGAACTATGTAGACTTCTATCTTTAGACTGTAGTCATACCGGCGTATGCATATACATCAATTACAATAATGAACGGGAAACTCAAACAAAAACAGTTATTTTCGATCTCTGTATTTGTTTAAGGGATATAAAGGAACATGACACTAAGGTTACATCATTTAATAATAATTTATATTATCTAAACACAATTATACTTAATTATAACAATGTTAAAGTCATGATATAAAATCTCAAGGCAATATAGAATAGAACCCAATATTAACGTCAGATTCTACACAATTGGATAATTAACGAACTCATTTCTTGCAGGACACACATCGAAACGCGACTAACAGGGGTACACCAATGAAATTGACTTTCTTTGTTACGACAGATAGTGAGGATTAATACATCGAAAACATGTTTATCGTTTAAAATCGTTTACAATCGTTTCATTAGTACCTATACCCTTGCTAGGACACTTACGACTATTAGTCGGCAATGATAAACTCGCATTTTCACCCATTTAATCGCAATATCAATGGGTGAAGTAGCCATCGATCATTACCGATTACTCTATTAACGGAACAATTGCAACATTATTGAACAACGAATACGCACGCTTAAATGTTACGCTTCACTTATAGGGGATCGGGGTGTGCGTGATTTGTTACATGTAATACCTACTAAATTTATTACTATTTAAAGCATTCGATACTGAAGAAATCTGGCAAGTTCAATTAAAATATAGATGAAACAAATGGCAAAAATAAACGTTCGTTCTCAATTGTAAGGCACGATATACATACATAGATTTGTTACATAAAACTTAATAATTTGATTTGTGTATATACAATTGGGGAAAAATGATATGTACAAACAAAAACGTTCAAGATTCCTCTCATTAACTATGTGCGTTTAAGCCACTTGATCCTTCCAGATTGTCGCTTCATCACTAGTCTGCGCAAACAGCGGTAACAGCGTACTAAGTTACGACACCCCCTTATCTAGTCAGTACTGAATCGACGAGGTATGCAAATAGTTCTGTGTATATGCAGGCTGTTACCGCAGCGCGCCCAGACTATTCATCACAGTAAATTTAACTATCGAGATACACCTTGTAAAATGCGTAATCAAACAAATAAATGGATTTTCTTTGAAACGCTCAATAAATAAATATGACATCAATCAAATCAGATTTAGGTAACGCTCTATATTACCCCATTAGGTTTGTAACTCAATTAATTACGTAATATACTAAAGTCGAGCGAAATAGAAGTAAAATAATTATCATTATCAGTCGTTTACATTTCGTTCAGAAAGGAACAAAAAGAAAATCAATATCAGATTAAAACTCATTGCCGGATACCTGAGAGGTACCCGCAACCGCATCATTACTTTTTGAAACCCCACCAACGTCGGCGACTTGCACATAAGATTTCTCATCGGGGGCGGGGGTGTG
>JAYRCI010000296.1:0-16000 GCA_038088585.1 Chrysina gloriosa | reverse complement strand
TTCTTCCACTGAAGCAAGAGTAACAATAGTTGCGGCATTGTTTTCATCAGGTTTCTCTTCTTTCCTTGTTATCGCTAAGAACGCTGCTAGTTGCAAGAAATTTATTAACTATTCACATGGCAGTCATACGCGTAAGATTTATGTTGGGAAATTTTCAATAAACTGCTGTACCACTGCTCTCTTTGTTCCCACAACACTAAACAACGTAAATGCTCTACTGTAACGTTAATATAATCTAGCAATAATTTAAATTTGAACTAGGGGATACTACAAATTGTAATCTGACAATATTTGAGATTTGTGAACGATTCTTTTCTCCTGGCCTCAAATTGTCTTCTTCGTTTCACACTTTTTGTGTGAATTCAGACATCGTAGATAACGCTGGAAGTTGTTTTGAATACATATTTACTTATTATAGAACTATGTTATTACGTTTTGTAAGTTAAATTTAACTTTTCTTAATAACAATTTGTCGTATCATGAACAAGAAGGGTAGTATCCTTCACTATCACTTATAGTGAATCAATATTTTATTGAATTATATATTGTCCATTCTGGTCCAATACCTTTTGCCATCCTTCTGGCTGTAGCACGATTCCACGCTCATAAAATCTTTGTTCTTTGCTGACAGATAAACTGATCCAGGTGATTTTTAGCCTTCTCATTTGAAATAAAGGTTTTACTGTCTAAAAATTTTTGAAAAGACCGGAACAAGTAATAATCAGAAGGTGTCAGATTTGGAGAAATTGGTGGGTGTGGCATCACACCCCATCCAAGCTGTAAAAGCTTTTGGCGAGTTACCAAACTATTATCTTGGTGGAACACTACACGTTTTCTATTGATCAATTCTGGCCCTTTTCGGTTTAAGTTAATCATTCAATTTGTCAATTTCTTTTCGTAAAGACACGAGGAACCCATATGTCGACCTTTGAGGTTGAACCTAGACATTTCAAATGGTCATGAACGGTCGAATTCGATAAATTTAATCTCTCAGTAATCTCACGAGTTATTATTCGCCAGTTTGCATCAATTAATGCCTTTACTGCGTCTTCATCTGCTTCAACTGGCCATCCAGAATGTGGTGCATCTTCAACATCAAAATTGCCGGATCTTCTCCATATACATGGGATAAATGTTTTCTTGCTTGAACAGCATTTTTACCTTTTCGATAAAAAGCGGTGAAATATAGCGAAAATGCTGCTTTTCATTTTTCATATTTGATAGGACACCAAGCAAAAACTATTCCGTAAAATCAATGGAATAAGTAGAGAGAGATGGCCGGTTCTGGAACACCCTCCCACCCTCCCGGAAGGTAGGCAACACCCCGAGCGTGTATACTGGAAGGTAGTCACAACCCCGAGCGCGCGTGTGTGGCAATGGGGGCCACAACCCCGGTTGGAGGGTTAAAAATGGACAACAACCCCCTCCCCGGAAAATTCAAAACTCCCGCCCCTCTGGTCGGTAAGGTAGATAACTGGACAGTGCCGGTAATACAGGTGACTGTATGTAGTGCCGCTTTTGACCGGTAGATGTCGCTGTTCGGTAGGACGCCTGTAATGCCAGTAATACAGGGGCTGTATGTAGTATCGCTTTCGACCGGTAGGTGTCGTTGTTCGGTAGGGTGGCCTACGTAGTATGTAATGCCGCTTTTGGCCGGGAGGTGCCGCTGTTTGGTAGATGCCGGTAATATAGGTGGCTGTATGTGGTACCGCTTTTGACCGGGAGGTGTCGCTGTTCGATATGGCGCC
Organism: Chrysina gloriosa; assembly: GCA_038088585.1. NCBI lineage: Eukaryota > Metazoa > Arthropoda > Insecta > Coleoptera > Scarabaeidae > Chrysina > Chrysina gloriosa. Next base: position 14,252 of record JAYRCI010000296.1, on the reverse strand, counting down.
TATGTAGTACAGGTGGCTGTATGTAGTGTTGCTTTCGACCGGAAGGTGTCGCTGCTGCTCGGAGTACAGGGAGCTGTAGGTGGTAACAGGCCTAATTAGGAAATTGGGTATTTCACCAGAAGAAGGAGGATCAGGAGACGTTAGCCGGAAAGTTTGTAAAGTTAAAAGATTACGTAATACCATGACGTCACAAACCGGTTTCGACGATACACCATCCATGTACTGACCGCGCTCGACGCTGTTTGACTTCGGTGAAAGGACGAGAACGGCTATTGCCAACGTGCTATAACTGTTGCATTTTTAAATAGACAGACGGTACACCATCCAAGTACCGACCCCGCGCCTTACTGTTTGACTTTGGTGAAAGGACGAGAACGGCTATTGCCAACGTGCTATGACTGTTGCATTTTTAATTACACATACGGTACACCATCCAAGTACTGATCGCGCGTGTCGCTGTTTGACTTAGGTGATCGCATGAGGGTCGCTATTGCCAACATGCTGGTTGTTGCGGATATGTTCCTATATATTACGTAATATTACGCAATACTATTACATCACAAACAGGTTTAGATGATAATTTTAGATGCAAGGAATATGTTAGAACTTCGCTCTTAGTCAGAAGATGTTGATAAAACAGATAATTATGTATAGATCCCTAATAAGATATTACGTAATACCATCATGGCATAAACAGGGTTAATGTTAGATGGGAAGAGCGTTCTCATTCATGATATCATACAAAATGCAGCGTTCTGATTGGTCGCACCTTATACAATGCCACGCTCTGATTGGTTACCAACTCGAAAAATTCCCCGATATGTATAGGAAGGTAGTTCACCCAACAACGTCCTTAACATTGATCAAGGTGTTTAACGTCAGACAGTAAGTAATAAAGTCACTGGATATGCGCAAGTTAGCCCTGGTGAACATTACATACTATTGGTCTGTCATTAGTAAGGTCAAGAACCGGTTTATATGTTTAAATGTAAACTACACCAAACTGAGGAATCGGGAGATGACCAGAATTTCATACGATTGATCGACCACCAATCGCAGTACGATACATCGTTAGACATCACAAACAGGTTTCAACGTTATATTTTAATATGAACAGGATGAATGTTATGCTATGTATAGGAAGGTAGTTCCCCAACAACTTCCTTAACACTGATCAGGGTGTTTAACGTCAGACAGTAAGTGATGACGTCACTGCGCATGCACAAGTTGGCCCTGCTGAACACTGTATACTTTCGATCGCTCATCAGTAACGTGAAGAATCGGTTTATACGTTTGAGCGTAAAATACACCAAACTGAGGAATCGGGAGATGACCCGAGCTTCATACGATTGACCGACCGCTAATCGCAGTACGCTACATCATTAGACATCACAAATAGGTTTAGATATTATACTGTAATACGATATTATAAGGAAATGGAACGTAAGTCAATTAGTTAGTAAATTATTAAAACGTATCACATAGGCTTATGTTTAACTGGAACACTTATACCAATAGTAATCGATTGTAAATCAACAAAGTCAAACATATCAGGCTCGGTCAGGTCGTAGACGGATAGAAATCAGTATCTTTCAGTAAGATATGTGGATTTTCTATAACGATCCTATACAGTCGGCATCTAATAAAATCACGTAATACAAGGCTCCTTTGTCTATTGATACGAGCATGTAACGTCACAAACAGGATTCAACGACAGTTCTGTGTTAAATGTGTAAGTTAATATAAAATCAAATTTAATGAAACTCAGTCCATTATTTATTAATATATTAAGATACATGTAGAAAAACACTTACAAAGTTTAATCAATCGCATCATATGAAATATCGCATTCTGATTGAATATCGATAAATCATATAAAAGCTAGTTCATTTACCGACAGCTTTCTAACAGCTAGGTCGTGAACTTCAACATCTTTACCTCCAGTATATAGTTTTAGTGTTTATAGTTAGGCGTTGATTTCCTACTGGTTTAGCGTTTCATTATCACTTAGTATTCGTCGTGATTGGACAGGCATATTTTAGGTAAGTTATTTAAATTTCACCGCATACTTTCCCTAATAGACTGCAATATTATAGTTTAAGATGGAGTGTGAGATATGCCACAAAACATTTGCAAGAAAAGATGGATTGAACAGACATCCCTGCTTAAATAATAAATCTTACACATACACCATATGTGAGGAAATCTTTACGAGATCGGATAGTCTGTCTCGACATAAGAAAACGCATAATATCGATTCCATAACCAAGAAACGAGATGTTTCAGAAGAGAAGCAGCCACCAAGTAAAATGAACCATCCGGCGAATAGCATGTCGGAACAGGATTTTCGATGCCGCGACCAAACCTTACCGACGGCTACATTACACAATGAACACCTTTGTTTCCATGCGCATCTGAACAGCAATTCTCTTAAACTTGAAGAGGATATGTTCATCATAAAAATCACCCGGAACAATAATGTAAAAATAATGATAAAGCAGGCACCTCATGATGTAATACAACCTACAACATGAAAATTTGCATAAATATAGGATATTCCAACAGTATTATCCGACGTGAAGGTAATATCGATGGACCGACGCTTTCCAAGAAACAGTGCAGCGAGTGAAATATAATAACGAAGTAAAATAATTTTATACATATTATACTGAATAAAAGATATCATCATAAACTTTACGAATTTTATTTAAAGGGTGGAACAATATTTATAATAAGTATGCAGTATTAGAATAATGCAATCTTACTAATAAGTAAGTATAACAAAACAGCGTAAGAATGTTTATCCAACTGCTGTGGAAGTTATAAAACCCAACTGATTCGATCTCATTTTCTAGGTAAAACTCCTTCGAGGGAGTATACGTTCTCATATTTGAATTTCTGCAATTCCTGTTTATACGAACACCCCAGAATCGGTTTCTCGTTTACATCTTCAATTAAATATGCGTTGGGATTACCCACCTTACTTAAACACGTAAGAATACGGGATTTAACCTGAATGGATCGATGTTTCGTATGATTGTATTCATCGATTATTTTAGACAAAATATCCATCTACCTATACAAATTTCTCAAACGAAATAAATGTACAATGTGAAGCTACCAGCATTATTCGACAGTTCTAACCTCGCAAGGAACCGAGTTGCTGGTGAAATTATACGGTACTGAACACATCAAATACATACAAAAGTCTCATTCTAACATGATAACGGAAGTATATTGTTCGATGTCGATATGATGGACATACCAAAGGTGAATGTAATGGGAGGTTTAACGTGATGTCTACGATGGAAGACGAAGAAAAAACAAGATGATACCGGAAAATATAAAATTTGCAAGCCATGAAAGAAAATAGTCATATATCGATCTAACCAGTTAAATAAAGAACAGGCTGTGCATCTAATGATGCATTACAATCTTTCTTTACCTTGCACTTGAACTCACGTAAATATAGGATGATACGTTACCAGTACTATTCGACAATCCTAAACTTGCAAGGAGTCGAATTCCTGACGCGCGAAGTTGTATAAATCGTGTATTTGACAAGGGCGAAACAGGACATACATATCAATCCGCTATTAGTGGAAGAGGGATAAAACATCACTATGTTCTGATAACGGAACTATCTCATCCGATGTTGACATAGATATATCGAAGGCGAATATAAATATTCCAAATGATGAATAAGCGTGTATCCCATCGTGAATTACTGCAGTCTTTCGTCCAGCATGAAAAAATATATATGGGCGACCAATTATCCGCACTGACACGCCTAATCTTGAAAGGAGTTAAGTTTATGGTGAAATTAAAAGGTATTGGTCACATCGACACCCAAAACAACCTATCAATATGTAAATGTATATGGACTTGACTTCATCATAAAGACGAAAATGTAGGAAGTTGTATCGACCATGTATTTAACAAGGGGAAAACGGATACACATATCGATCTATTATTAATGGAAGAGGATCAATACATCATTATGTTCTGATATCAGGTTGTTTCGATCGGTATCAACATCATAGACATATCAAAGGTGAATGTAATAGAATGTTAACCGTATTGACGATAACCGAGACGAAGAAGAAAGCAAGGTTGTTGGGGTGATATAAAATTTGTAAATCGCGAGCGAAAAACGGTGTTACGTATTATGGTCTACATCGACTTTGCGTGTAAACCAATAGAATCATACTAGTCCGAGTCGCAAACAGCAAATACAAGTGGAATGCGTATTATGCATAAGCATAACAACGTACACTGGACCGGACTGAATCAACGTTTTCGTGCAACGATTGACGGAAATACATCAAACAACTATAAAACCGTCACATGGAATTCCCCAAACACATGAACCGCCTCACCGCCAGCGGGCGCAGAGCATAACACTGAAGTCGAAAAATGACATATATGCGAAAAGCCATTAAACGAACATACAGTAACAGAGCATTTCCATTTGACTTAACCATTCTGGGGTGTAGCGCATTCCAGTTGTAACCTCAACTGCAAAATACCTACACTCATTCCGATTTTCTTCTATAATTTAACTGGATATGACAGTCATCTTCAAATACGCTAGCTGGACGACGATAGCTAAAATATCGACGATATCCCACTTAATAAAGAAAAATACATCAGCTTCATCAAGAAGTTTAAATCGAATCAGTATGTCGATAAGGTAGATGTATTTCGAAAAATAAATATTAAAATGCGATTTATGGAATCGTTCAGATTTATGGGCGGTATCTATTGAGAAACAGGATGAAATTTTTCTCAAAATCAATGTCAATATGTGCAGACGTACGACTAACAGTTGAAGTTCATAACAAAGAAACGTACATCCCTGTACTAATATCAACAAGTACGAAAATTAAATGAATCGACTCTACTGCCCAAGAACAGCTTCCACGACACATTGACAGATAAAGGCGTTAGCGATCAAGACTACGAATACACTATAGTAGTCTAGAACACGATCACTCGTTCCACCTTACTGTAATATTGGAATATTATCTAAAAACCGATCTCCCGCTGTCCGCAGACGTATTTGGAAATTTTAGAGAAGTATATCACGATTCACAAACGATTTGAACCCAACCCACTACAACAACAACTGGTAGTTTCACCAATATGAGTATTCAATGTGTTTTATCTCAAGTTAGTTTTCACCATGCAAGAGTCAAAAATAAATACCTAACCGTTTATGATAGCAGTGACCCATCAACCTACCTAGTAGTCTGAGGTGCTAATAGTTTATGTGGGTAAGTTATGTCTCAATCGCTGTCCTACAACAAATTCGAGTGGATGAACCCCGATGAAGTTGATCACCTCGACGTTAGTAGCATAGCGGACAACGATGAAACGCTATTGAAAGATGTCCGAAACGACCATCAGCTCCTTCTCGAAAACATAATTCATACAAAATCTATAACAAACAGCATTGCATTATACATCATCGCAACCTTAAGCAGACCATATTCAACGGTCTAGAACTCCCACTCACCCATCGAGTACTACGATTCAACCAGTTCACATGTCTGAAATATTACATTCATTAGAACACTTTCCTGAGGAACCAGTCCGAGGATGACTTCTAGATGAATTTTTAAATTAATGAACAATTCCGTTTACAGAAAAATGAAGGAGAACATCGATAAACAAGTATATGTTTAACTGCTAAGGTATTAAAAGGATTTGAGGTGAAGACGAGACGCTGGACCTCTGATTGCAAAGCAGAAGTTTAAAAACATCAATATATTTAGCGATAATTTTACAGTAATTCAAATGAAGATACTTAAAGTCGTCTACAATAAATCCGCATATATCGGTTTCATCGTCTTGAAATTGTCAAAACTGCTGATGTATGACTTTCACTACAACTACCTGAAACGGTTGTACTAGAATAAAATACCATTATGCTATATGAATACCTACAGATAGCTTCATACTATACATTGAAACTGACAACGTGTATGCCGATATTAATCGAAATTCGCATACATTTAATACAACTGATTATGAATACGATATAATTCATACGAAATAAACTCGTGCAGGGAATGTTTACATCGAAGAATTTGTCGATTTTCGATCAAAGATGGTCGGACTTCAAGTAGATAACTGACAAATAAAACGTGTGAAGGGATCCGACCAACGACAATTTGCTGTATAAAACACAGCATCTATTCAGGACGGCTCTGCACGATATCTATCTAATATGGAAAGCAGGAAATTGGCACTACCATGCTTGAACGATAAGAGGTGCATCCATACTAATAGGCTAATGATATACATACACACGCCTAGGGTACAACAAGGCAATCAAGACTGAAAAATAGAGGTTTAAGGTAAAAAATGCAATTACCATCCAGAAGCAAACCGAAACCTGTTGTTCCACGAATTTCTTCACAACCAGATTTATCATCATCAGCTTAAACAACACGGACAACGTAAATATCTACAGCTACATAGGATATCTCTCGTACTGAAGCAAGGTGAGATTTTAAGACATCTGTATTTTTATGAAAATATTAATGTTTGTATGTTATTATTGTATGTGAACGCCAGTTTATCTGACGGTCAATATATTTTTAATAAAATGCAATGTCTGAGTGTTTTTAACCGACTCGAACGAGCCACGGACAGCAGCGTGTTTGTCATGCGAAACATTAGTAACATGTACTACTTGTAGAAGCTGATTAACCAAAGAATATCCCTACTGAACACTGACTTGGATATAAGCGTTAAAATAGATGACGACGAGCAAATAAGACGGTATAGGAGCTGTGACGTCAGCACTTACTATCCAACGTCAAACGTCAAGACGTTTTTGAGTGGCATACTTGCCAATATGCAGTCGGGGAGGGGTAAAGGGGGTCACTCTTTCAGATGGCAGGAATGTTGAATTTCCGGGGAGGTTGGCGCGAATTTTGAATTTCCAGGGATGTTGACGCGAATTTTAAATTTCAAGGGAGGATGACGCGAATTTTGAATGTTCGACGTTGTTGAACCGAATTTAAAATTGCAAGAGGGGTTGTATACCTTCCAGACACGCAGGCATAGGTGTTGTCCACCTTTCGGAGTCGAGTCAATTTCCTGCTTTCCATATTAGATAGATATCGTGCAGAGCCGTCCTGAATAGATGCTGTGTTTTATACAGCAAATTGTCGTTGGTCGGATCCCTTCACACGTTTTATTTGTCAGTTATCTACTTGAAGTCCGACCATCTTTGATCGAAAATCGACAAATTCTTCGATGTAAACATTCCCTGCACGAGTTTATTTTGTATGAATTATATCGTATTCATAATCAGTTGTATTAAATGTATGCGAATTTCGATTAATATCGGCATACACGTTGTCAGTTTCAATGTATAGTATGAAGCTATCTGTAGGTATTCATATAGCATAATGGTATTTTATTCTAGTACAACCGTTTCAGGTAGTTGTAGTGAAAGTCATACATCAGCAGTTTTGACAATTTCAAGACGATGAAACCGCTATATGCGGATTTATTGTAGACGACTTTAAGTACCTTCATTTGAATTACTGTAAAATTATCGCTAAATATATTGATGTTTTTAAACTTCTGCTTTGCAATCAGAGGTCCAGCGTCTCGTCTTCACCTCAAATCCTTTTAATACCTTAGCAGTTAAACATATACTTGTTTATCGATGTTCTCCTTCATTTTTCTGTAAACGGAATTGTTCATTAATTTAAAAATTCATCTAGAAGTCATCCTCGGACTGGTTCCTCAGGAAAGTGTTCTAATGAATGTAATATTTCAGACATGTGAACTGGTTGAATCGTAGTACTCGATGGGTGAGTGGGAGTTCTAGACCGTTGAATATGGTCTGCTTAAGGTTGCGATGATGTATAATGCAATGCTGTTTGTTATAGATTTTGTATGAATTATGTTTTCGAGAAGGAGCTGATGGTCGTTTCGGACATCTTTCAATAGCGTTTCATCGTTGTCCGCTATGCTACTAACGTCGAGGTGATCAACTTCATCGGGGTTCATCCACTCGATTTTGTTGTAGGACAGCGATTGAGACATAACTTACCCACATAAACTATTAGCACCTCAGACTACTAGGTAGGTTGATGGGTCACTGCTATCATAAACGGTTAGGTATTTATTTTTGACTCTTGCATGGTGAAAACTAACTTGAGATAAAACACATTGAATACTCATATTGGTGAAACTACCAGTTGTTGTTGTAGTGGGTTGGGTTCAAATCGTTTGTGAATCGTGATATACTTCTCTAAAATTTCCAAATACGTCTGCGGACAGCGGGAGATCGGTTTTTAGATAATATTCCAATATTACAGTAAGGTGGAACGAGTGATCGTGTTCTAGACTACTATAGTGTATTCGTAGTCTTGATCGCTAACGCCTTTATCTGTCAATGTGTCGTGGAAGCTGTTCTTGGGCAGTAGAGTCGATTCATTTAATTTTCGTACTTGTTGATATTAGTACAGGGATGTACGTTTCTTTGTTATGAACTTCAACTGTTAGTCGTACGTCTGCACATATTGACATTGATTTTGAGAAAAATTTCATCCTGTTTCTCAATAGATACCGCCCATAAATCTGAACGATTCCATAAATCGCATTTTAATATTTATTTTTCGGAATACATCTACCTTATCGACATACTGATTCGATTTAAACTTCTTGATGAAGCTGATGTATTTTTCTTTATTAAGTGGGATATCGTCGTCCAGCTAGCGTATTTGAAGATGACCGTCATATCCAGTTAAATTATAGAAGAAAATCGGAATGAGTGTAGGTATTTTGCAGTTGAGGTTACAACTGGAATGCGCTACACCCCAGAATGGTTAAGTCAAATGGAAATGCTCTGTTACTGTATGTTCGTTTAATGCCTTTTCGCATATATGTCATTTTTCGACTTCAGTGTTATGCTCTGCGCCCGCTGGCGGTGAGGCGGTTCATGTGTTTGGGGAATTCCATGTGACGGTTTTATAGTTGTTTGATGTATTTCCGTCAATCGTTGCACGAAAACGTTGATTCAGTCCGGTCCAGTGTACGTTGTTATGCTTATGCATAATACGCATTCCACTTGTATTTGCTGTTTGCGACTCGGACTAGTATGATTCTATTGGTTTACACGCAAAGTCGATGTAGACCATAATACGTAACACCGTTTTTCGCTGGCGATTTACAAATTTTATATCACCCCAACAACCTTGCTTTCTTCTTCGTCTCGGTTATCGTCAATACGGTTAACATTCTATTACATTCACCTTTGATATGTCTATGATGTTGATACCGATCGAAACAACCTGATATCAGAACATAATGATGTATTGATCCTCTTCCATTAATAATAGATCGATATGTGTATCCGTTTTCCCCTTGTTAAATACATGGTCGATACAACTTCCTACATTTTCGTCTTTATGATGAAGTCAAGTCCATATACATTTACATATTGATAGGTTGTTTTGGGTGTCGATGTGACCAATACCTTTTAATTTCACCATAAACTTAACTCCTTTCAAGATTAGGCGTGTCAGTGCGGATAATTGGTCGCCCATATATATTTTTTCATGCTGGACGAAAGACTGCAGTAATTCACGATGGGATACACGCTTATTCATCATTTGGAATATTTATATTCGCCTTCGATATATCTATGTCAACATCGGATGAGATAGTTCCGTTATCAGAACATAGTGATGTTTTATCCCTCTTCCACTAATAGCGGATTGATATGTATGTCCTGTTTCGCCCTTGTCAAATACACGATTTATACAACTTCGCGCGTCAGGAATTCGACTCCTTGCAAGTTTAGGATTGTCGAATAGTACTGGTAACGTATCATCCTATATTTACGTGAGTTCAAGTGCAAGGTAAAGAAAGATTGTAATGCATCATTAGATGCACAGCCTGTTCTTTATTTAACTGGTTAGATCGATATATGACTATTTTCTTTCATGGCTTGCAAATTTTATATTTTCTGGTATCATCTTGTTTTTTCTTCGTCTTCCATCGTAGACATCACGTTAAACCTCCCATTACATTCACCTTTGGTATGTCCATCATATCGACATCGAACAATATACTTCCGTTATCATGTTAGAATGAGACTTTTATATGTATTTGATGTGTTCAGTACCGTATAATTTCACCAGCAACTCGGTTCCTTGCGAGGTTAGAACTGTCGAATAATGCTGGTAGCTTCACATTGTACATTTATTTCGTTTGAGAAATTTGTATAGGTAGATGGATATTTTGTCTAAAATAATCGATGAATACAATCATACGAAACATCGATCCATTCAGGTTAAATCCCGTATTCTTACGTGTTTAAGTAAGGTGGGTAATCCCAACGCATATTTAATTGAAGATGTAAACGAGAAACCGATTCTGGGATGTTCGTATAAACAGGAATTGCAGAAATTCAAATATGAGAACGTATACTCCCTCGAAGGAGTTTTACCTAGAAAATGAGATCGAATCAGTTGGGTTTTATAACTTCCACAGCAGTTGGATAAACATTCTTACGCTGTTTTGTTATACTTACTTATTAGTAAGATTGCATTATTCTAATACTGCATACTTATTATAAATATTGTTCCACCCTTTAAATAAAATTCGTAAAGTTTATGATGATATCTTTTATTCAGTATAATATGTATAAAATTATTTTACTTCGTTATTATATTTCACTCGCTGCACTGTTTCTTGGAAAGCGTCGGTCCATCGATATTACCTTCACGTCGGATAATACTGTTGGAATATCCTATATTTATGCAAATTTTCATGTTGTAGGTTGTATTACATCATGAGGTGCCTGCTTTATCATTATTTTTACATTCTTGTTCCGGGTGATTTTTATGATGAACATATCCTCTTCAAGTTTAAGAGAATTGCTGTTCAGATGCGCATGGAAACAAAGGTGTTCATTGTGTAATGTAGCCGTCGGTAAGGTTTGGTCGCGGCATCGAAAATCCTGTTCCGACATGCTATTCGCCGGATGGTTCGTTTTACTTGGTGGCTGCTTCTCTTCTGAAACATCTCGTTTCTTGGTTATGGAATCGATATTATGCGTTTTCTTATGTCGAGACAGATTATCCGATCTCGTAAAGATTTCCTCACATATGGTGCATGTGTAAGATTTATTATTTAAGCAGGGATGTCTGTTCAATCCATCTTTTCTTGCAAACGTTTTGTGGCATATCTCACACTCCATCTTAAACTATAATATTGCAGTCTATTAGGGAAAGTATGTGGTGAAATTTAAATAACTTACCTAAAATATGCCTGTCCAACCACGACGAATACTAAGTGATAATAAAACGCTAAACCAGTAGGAAATCAATGCCTAACTATAAACGCAAAAATATATACTGGAGGTAAAGATGTTGAAGTTCACGACCTAGCTGTTAGAAAGCTGTCGGTAAATTGTGAAGAGCACGGAAATGAACTAGCTTTTATATGATTTATCGATATTCAATCAGAATGCGATATTTCATATGATGCGATCAATTAAACTTTTTAAGTGTTTTTCTACATGTATCTTAATATATTAATAAATAATGGACCGGGTTTCATTAAATTTGATTTTATATTAACTTACACATTTAACACAGAACTGTCGTTGAATCCTATTTGTGACGTTACATGCTCGTATCAATAGACAAAGGAGACCTGTATTACGTAATTTTATTAGATGCCGACTGTATAGGATCGTTATAGAAAATCCACGTATCTTACTGAAAGATACTGATTTCTATCGGTCTACGACCTGACCGAGCCTGATATGTTTGACTTTGTTGATTTACAAACGATTATTGTTGGTATAAGCGTTCCAGTTAAACATAAGCCTATGTGATACGTTTTAATAATTTACTAAGTGACTTACGTTCCATTTCTTTATAATATCGTATTAAAGTATAATATCTAAACCTATTTGTGATGTCTAATGATGTAGCGTACTGTGATTAGCGGTCGGTCAATCGTATGAAGCTCGGGTCATCTCCCGATTCCTCAGTTTGGTGTATTTTACGTTCAAACGTATAAACCAACTTGCGCATGCGCAGTGACATCATCACTTATTGTCTGACGTTAAACAGCCTGATCAGTGTTAAGGAAGTTGTTGGGGAATTACCTTCCTATACATAGCATAACATTCATCCTGTTCATATTAAAATATAACGTCGAAACCTGTTTGTGATGTCTAATGATGTATCGTACTGCGATTGGTGGTCGATCAATCGTATGAAATTCGGGTCATCTCCCGATTCCTCAGTTTAGTGTAGTTTACATTTATATATATATAAACCGCTTCTTCACCTTACTAATGACCGATCAATAGTATGTAATGTTCACCAGGGCTAACTTGCGCATGTCCAGTGACTTTATTACTTACTGTCTGACGTTAAACACCTTGATTAATGTTAAGGATGTTGTTGGGTGAACTATCTTCCTATACATATCGGGGAATTTTGAATTTCGAATTGGTAACCAATCAGAGCGTGGCATTGTATGGGATGCGACCAATCAGAACGCTTGCATTTTGTATGATATCATGAATGAGAACGCTCTTCCCATCTAACATTCACCCTGTTTATGCCATGATGGTATTACGTAATATTTTATTAGGGATCTATACATAATTATCTGTTTTATCAACATCTTCTGACTAAGAGCGAAGTTCTAACATATTCCTTGCATCCAAAATTCTCGTCTAAACCTGTTCGTGACGTAATGGTATTGCGTAACATTAACACGTAACACGTAATATCTAGGGACAATCGGCACGTTGGCAAGAGCGGTTCTCATGTGATCACCTAAATCAAACAATGTCAACTGCGGACAGTACTTGGATGGTGTACCGTATGTGTATTTAAAAATGCAACAGTTATAGCACATTGGCAATAGCCGTTCACCTCCTTTCACCAAAGTCAAACAATGTCGACTGCGGACAGTACTTGGATGGTGTACCGTTGAAACCGGTTTGTGACGTCATGGTATTACGTAATCTTACGTAACTTCCCGGCCAACGTCTCCTGATCATCCATCTTCTGGTGAAATGCCCAATTCCCCTAATTAGGCCTGTTACCACCTACAGCTCCCTGTACTCCGAGCAGCAGCGACACCTTCCAATCGAAAGCGACACTACATACAACCACCTGTACTACCGGTACTACATAGGCGCCCTACCGGACAGCGACACCTCCCGGTCAAAAGCGGCACTACATACAGCCACCTGTATTACCAACACCTACCGAACAGCGGCACCTCACGGTCGAAAGCGGCACTACATACAGTCACCTGTATTACCGGCACTGCCCAGTTTTCTACCTTACCGACCAGAGGGGCGGGAGTTTTGAATTCTCTGGGGAGGGGTTGTTGCCCATTTTTAACCCTCCAACCGGGGTTGTGGCCCCATTTTCGTACACGCGCGGTCGGGGTTGTGACTACCTTCCAGTATACACGCTCGGGGTTGTGGGAACCTTTTCAGAGCGGGCGAGCGGGTGAGCGGGTGTGTTTGAATCGGCCATCTCTCTCTACTCCTATCATTAAATGAACTATGTATCGGTCCACACTATCAGTAGTTTCCTCTGCGCATATGTAAAGGTAATTGTTTAACGCAGCCTTTTTAATGCTACTCAATGTTTCTGCATAGATACGGTGAATATAATTTTTCTTAAGGTGCTCTCGTCGGGAATATTATATTTGCTGGTGTACTTTTGAAAAAATAACTTGACATTTAAGATTGTTTATTTTATGTAGTGCAATATCTGCCGACACAAACGTTAGGCACAAATCTTTCCAATTTCGTCTTTGATGGTATTGCAGCATGAGATGGAGTTTTAATATGCTGGTCGACTTGAAACTTTCTCTCAGTTGTAGTAACCTGCATAAAAAATATCACATCATCTGTTGTTTTCTTATAAAATAAGTGTTAGTAAAAGATAAAGGAGTAATAAAAAAACCAATGTGTAAAGAGTTTGCGAAGCAATCGAAATAAACGATATTTAATAGAATAACCAACGCAACGCTTCGACAAATAATTTTATTTTAAAATGATTTTTATTTAAAAATCATCAGCAGAATACGGAACCACGACATACTTTTAGTAATGCCTATCCTATAATAAATTACATACAATAAATAAATAAAGCTCGGATACTTCAAATACGCTGAATTACTACAAACTATGCAAATAATATACAAAATGCATATATTATGCAAATATGCAAATT
>JAYRCI010000295.1:0-16000 GCA_038088585.1 Chrysina gloriosa | reverse complement strand
GAAGTTTGTGACCCCATTCATTGTGAACTTCCTTCATTCTTTTTGCGGTCTGTTGTTTGTGTTTACAGTTAGTCACCAGGATAGACCCCCTTGGTGTGAAGTGTGTCCCCGTATATTCCTTCTTTCCTCTGTTGTTTTCCTACTTATCTCCTATTATGGATTCTGCTTGCACTTTTTGTAATTCCGCAACTACCGCAGAAGACTTCATTCCATGTGATTTTTGCCGAAAAGTTGTGCATCCCGCTTGCAGTGGTTTAACTCGTTCTGAGGCGCAATGCATGAAGTCAAAGAATCGTAAATTGTTTTATTACTGTTCTGAGTGTGCTGAGCTTAGGAATCAACTAGGAAAAATACATGAACTCACAACTTTAGTTCATAACCTTCAATCTGAGATCCAGGCCCTAAAGGATCAAATCCCTACGGTATTGAACTTAAATGAGCAAAAGTAGACTCTTACGTCGATGGATGCGGAGAGGATTATTCGCGAAATCTCAGAGAGGGAAAGTAGAAAGAATAATTTGGTTGTGTTTAACGTCCCGGAATTGGTAAATGCTTCGAAAGCCGACAGTAGAGAGAGAAGGCGGGTTCTGGACCACCCGCCCACCCGCTCAGTCGCTCAGTCACAACCCCGACCGTGTATACTGGAAGATAGTCACAACCCCGACCGCGCGTGTATGGAAATGGGGCCACAACCCCGGTTGGAGGGTAAAAATGGCCAACAACCCCCTCCCCGGAAAATTCAAAACTCCCGCCCCTCTGGTCGGTAAGGTAGATAACTGGACAGTGCCGGTAATACAGGTGGCTGTATGTAGTGCCGCTTTTGACCGGGAGGTGTCGCTGTTCGGTAGGACGCCTGTAATGCCAGTAGTACAGGGGCTGTATGTAGTATCGCTTTCGACCGGTAGGTGTCGCTGTTCGGTAGGGGGCCCTATGTAGTATGTAGTGCCGCTTTGACCGGGAGGTGCCGCTGTTCGGTAGATGCCGGTAATATAGGCGGCTGTGTGTAGTGCCGCTTTTGACCGGTAGGTGTCGCTGTTCGGTAAGGCACCTATGTAGTATAAGTAGTACAGGTGGCTGTATGTAGTGTCGCTTTCGAGCGGAAGGTGTCGCTGCTGTTCGGAGTACAGGGAGCTGTAGGTGGTAACAGGCCTAATTAGGAAATTGGGTATTTCACCAGAAGATGGGGAGGTTGGCCGGAAGGTTTGTAAAGTTAAAAGATTACGTAATACCATGACGTCACAAACCGGTTTCGACGGTACACCATCCAAGTACTGATCGCGCGTGTCGCTGTTTGACTTAGGTGATCGCATGAGGGTCGCTATTGCCAACATGCTGGTTGTTGCGGATATGTTCCTATATATTACGTAATATTACGCAATACCATTACATCACAAACAGGTTTAGATGATAATTTTAGATGCAAGGAATATGTTAGAACTTCGCTCTTAGTCAGAAGATGTTGATAAAACAGATAATTATGTATAGATCCCTAATAAGATATTACGTAATACCATCATGGCATAAACAAGGTTAATGTTAGATGGGAAGAGCGTTCTCATTCATGATATCATACAAAATGCAGCGTTCTGATTGGTCGCACCCTATACAATGCCACGCTCTGATTGGTTACCAACTCGAAAAATTCCCCGATATGTATAGGAAGGTAGTTCACCCAACAACGTCCTTAACATTGATCAAGGTGTTTAACGTCAGACAGTAAGTAATAAAGTCACTGGATATGCGCAAGTTAGCCCTGGTGAACATTACATACTATTGGTGGATACATCATTAGACATCACAAACAGGTTTCAACGTTATGCTATGTATAGGAAGGTAGTTCCCCAACAACTTCCTTAACACTGATCAGGGTGTTTAACGTCAGACAGTAAGTGATGACGTCACTGCGCATGCGCAAGTTGGTCCTACTGAACACTGTATACTTTCGATCGCTCATCAGTAACGTGAAGAATCGGTTTATACGTTTGAGCGTAAAATACACCAAACTGAGGAATCGGGAGATGACCCGAGCTCCATACGATTGACCGACCGCTAATCGCAGTACGCTACATCATTAGACATCACAAATAGGTTTAGATATTATACTGTAATACGATATTATAAGGAAATGGAACGTAAGTCAATTAGTTAGTAAATTATTAAAACGTATCACATAGGCTTATGTTTAACTGGAACACTTATACCAATAATAATCGATTGTAAATCAACAAAGTCAAGCATATCAGGCTCGGTCAGGTCGTAGACGGATAGAAATCAATATCTTTCAGTAACATATGTGGATTTTCTATAACGATCCTATAGAGTCGGCATCTAATAAAATTACGTAATACAAGGCTCCTTTGTCTATTGATACGAGCATGTAACGTCACAAACAGGATTCAACGACAGTTGTGTGTTAAATGTGTAAGTTAATATAAAATCAAATTTAATGAAACTCAGTCCATTATTTATTAATATATTAAGATACATGTAGAAAAACACTTACAAAGTTTAATTGATCGCATCATATGAAATATCGCATTCTGATTGAATATCGATAAATCATATAAAAGCTAGTTTATTTACCGACAGCCTTCTAACAGCTAGGTCGTGAACTTCAACATCTTTACCTCCAGTATATCGTTTTAGTGTTTATAGTTAGGCGCTGATTTCCTACTGGTTTAGCGTTTCATTATCACTTAGTATTCGTCGTGATTGGACAGGCATATTTTAGGTAAGTTATTTAAATTTCACCGCATACTTTCCCTAATAGACTGCAATATTATAGTTTAAGATGGAGTATGAGATATGCCACAAAACATTTGCAAGAAAAGATGGATTGAACAGACATCCCTGCTTAAATAATAAATCTTATACATGCACCATATGTGAGGAAATCTTTACGAGATCGGATAGTCTGTCTCGACATAAGAAAACGCACAATATCGATTCCATCACCAAGAAACGAGATGTTTCAGAAGAGAAGCAGCCACCAAGTAAAATGAACCATCCGGCGAATAGCATGTCGGAACAGGATTTTCGATGCCGCGACCAAACCTTACCGACGGCTACATTACACAATGAACACCTTTGTTTCCATGCGCATCTGAACAGCAATTCTCTTAAACTTGAAGAGGATATGTTCATCATAAAAATCACCCGGAACAATAATGTAAAACTAATGATAAAGCAGGCACCCCATGATGTAATACAACCTACAACATGAAAATTCGCATAAATATAGTATATTCCAACAGTATTATCCGACGTGAAGGTAATATCGATGGACCGACGTTTTCCAAGAAACAGTGCAGCGAGTGAAATATAATAACGGAGTAAAATAATTTTATACATATTATACTGAATAAAAGATATCATCATAAACTTTACGAATTTTATTTAAAGGGTGGAACAATATTTATAATAAGTATGCAGTAATAGAATAATGCAATCTTACTAATAAGTAAGTATAGCAAAACAGCGTGAAAATGTTTATCCAACTGCTGTGGAAGTTATAAAATCCAACTGATTCGATCTCATTTTCTAGGTAAAACTCCTTCGAGGGAGTATACGTTCTCATATTTGAATTTCTGCTATTTCTGTTTATAGGAACACCCCAGAATCAATTTCTCGTTTACATCTTCAATTAAATATGCGTTGGGATTACCCACCTTACTTAAACACGTAAGAATACGGGATTTAACCTGAATGGATCGATGTTTGGTATGATTGTATTCATCGATTATTTTAGACAAAATATTGATCTACCTATATAAATCTCTCAAACGAAATAAATGTACAATGTGAAGCTACCAGCATTATTCGACAGCCCTAACTTCGCAAGGAACCGAGTTGCTGGTGAAATTAAAAGGTATGGTCACATCAAATACATCTCTATACAAACGTATACACACTTGACTTCAATACAGAAACAAAAACTCACGAAGTTGTATGAACCGTGTATTTAATAAGGGGTGGAAAAGGAAACATATGTATATCGATATACTGTTGGCATAATAATATAATATAAAATAAATATAATAATAATCATTCTAACATGATAACGGAAGTATCTTGTTCGATGTCGATATCATGGAGGTTTAACGTGATGTCTACGATGGAAGATGTAGAAAAAACAAGATGATCCGGAAAATATAAAATTTGCAAGCCATGAAAGAAAATAGTCATATATCGATCTAACCAGTTAAATAAAGAACAGGCTGTGCATCTAATGATGCATTACAATCTTTCTTTACCTTGCACTTGAACTCACGTAAATATAGGATGATATGTTACCAGCACTATTCGACAATCCTAAACTTGCAAGGAGTCGAATTCCCGACGCGCGAAGTTGTATGAATCGTGTATTTGACAAGGGCGAAACAGGACACACATATCAATCCGCTATTAGTGGAAGAGGGGTAAAACATCACTATGTTCTGATAACGGAACTATCTCATCCGATGTCGACATCATAGATATATCGAAGGCGAATATAAATATTCCAAATGATGAATAAGCGTATATCCCATGGTGAATTACTGCAGTCTTTCGTCCAGCATGAAAAATATATATAGGCGACCAATTATCCGCACTGACACGCCTAATCTTGAAAGGAGTTAAGTTTATGGTGAAATTAAAAGGTATTGGTCACATCGACACCCAAAACAACCTATCAATATGTAAATGTATATGGACTTGACTTCATCATAAAGACGAAAATGTAGGAAGTTGTATGGATCGTGTATTTAACAAGGGGAAAAGGGATATACATATCGATCTATTATTAATGGAAGACGATCAATACATCATTATGTTCTGATATCAGGTTGTTTCGATCGGTATCAACATCATAGACATATCAAAGGTGAATGTAATAGAATGTTAACCGTATTGACGATAACCGAGACGAAGAAGAAAGCAAGGTTGTTGGGGTGATATAAAAATTGTAAATCACGAACGAAAAACGGTGTTACGTATTATGGTCTACATCGACTTTGCGTGTAAACAGATAGAATCATACTAGTCCGAGTCTCAAACAGCAAATACAAGTGGAATGCGTAAGCATGCATAAGCATAACAACGTATACTGGACCGGACTGAATCAACGTTTTCGTGCAACGATTGACGGAAATACATCAAATAACTATACAACCGTCACATGGAATTCCCCAAACACATGAACCACCTCACCGCCAGCGGGCGCAGAGCATAACACTGAAGTCGAAAAATAACATATATGCGAAAAGGCATTAAACGAACATAAAGTAACAGAGCATTTCCATTTGACTTAACCATTCTGGGGTGTAGCGCATTCCAATTGTAACCTCAACTGCAAAATATCTACACTCATTCCGATTTTCTTCTATAATTTAATTGGATATGACAGTCATCTTCAAATACGCTAGCTGGACGACGATAGCTAAAATATCGACGATACCCCATTTAATAAAAAATACATCAGCTTCATCAAGAAGTTTAAATCGAATCAGTATGCCGATAAGGTAGATGTATTTCGAAAAATAAATATTAAAATGCGATTTATGGAATCGTTCAGATTTATGGCGGTATCTATTGAGAAACAGGATGAAATTTTTCTCAAAATCAATGTCAATATGTGCAGACGTACGACTAACAGTTGAAGTTCATAACAAAGAAACGTACATCCCCGTACTAATATCAACAAGTACGAAAATTAAATGAATCGACTCTACTGCCCAAGAACAGCTTCCACGACACATTGACAGATAAAGGCGTTAGCGATCAAGACCACGAGTACACTATAGTAGTCTAGAACACGATCACTCGTTCCAACTTACTGTAATATTGGAATATTATCTTAAAACCGATCTCCCGCTGTCCGCAGACGTGTTTGGAAATTTTAGAGAAGTATATCACGAGTCACAAACGATTTGAACCCAATCCACTACAACAGCAACTGGTAGTTTCACGAATATGAGTATTCAATGTGTTTTATCTCAAGTTAGTTTTCACCATGCAAGAGTCAAAAATAAATACCTAACCGTTTATGATAGCAGTGACCCATCAACCTACCTAGTAGTCTGAGGTGCTAATAATTCATGTGGGTAAGTTATGTCTCAATCGCTGTCCTACAACAAATTCGAGTGGATGAACCCCGATGAAGTTGATCACCTCGACGTTAGTAGCATAGTGGACAACGATGAAACGCTATTGAACGATGCCCGAAACGACCATCAGCTCCTTCTCGAAAACATAATTCATACAAAATCTATAACAAACAGCATTGCATTATACATCATCGCAACCTTAAGCAGACCATATTCAATGGTCTAGAACTCCCACTCACCCATCGAGTACTACGATTCAACCAGTTCACATGTCTGAAATATTACATTCATTAGAACACCTTCCTGAGGAACCTGTCCGAGAATGACTTCTAGATGATTTTTTCAAATTAATGAACAATTCCGTTTACAGAAAAACGAAGGAGAACATCGATAAACAAGTATATGTTTAACTGCTAACGTATTGAAAGGATTTGAGGTGAAGACGAGACGCTGGGTCTCTGATTGCAAAACAGAAGTTTAAAAATATCAATATATTTAGCGATAATTTTAGAGTAATTCAAATGAAGATACTTCAAGTCGTCTACAATAAATCCGCATATATCGGTTTCATCGTCTTGAAATTGTCGAAACTGCTAATGTATGACTTTCACTACAACTACCTGAAACGGTTGTACTAGAATAAAATACCATTATGCTATATGAATACAGATAGCTTCATACTATATATTGAAACTGAGAAGGTGTATGTCGATATTAATCGAAATTCGCATACATTTAACAACTGATTATGAATACGATATAATTCATACGAAATAAGGTCGTGCGGGGAATGTTTAAATTGAAGAATTTATCGATTTTCGATCAAAGATGGTCGGACTTCAAGCAGATAACTGACAAATTAAACGTGTGAAGGGATCTGACCAACGACAATGTGCTGTATAAAACGCAGCATCTATTCAAGACGGCTCTCCACGATATCTATCTAATATGGAAAACAGAAAATTGGCACTACCGTACTTGAACGATAAGAGGTGCATCCATACTAATAGGCTAATGATATACATACATACGCCTAGGATACAACAAGATCATCAAGACTGAAAAAATAGAAGTTTAAGGTAAAAATGCAATTACCATCCAGAAGCAAACCGAAATCTGTTGTTCCACGAATTTCTTCACAACCAGATTTATTATCATCAGTTTAAACAACACGGACAACGTAAATATCTACAGGCACATAGGATATCTGTCGTACAGAACCAAGGTGAGATTTTAAGACATCTGTATTTTTATGAAAATATTAATGTTTGTATGTTATTATTGTATGTGAACGCCAGTTTATCTAACGGTCAATATATTTTTAATAAGATGCAATGTCTGAGTGTTTTTAACCGACTCGAATGAGCCGCGGACAGCAGCGCGTTTGTCATGCGAAACATTAGTAACATGTACTACTTGTAGAAGCTGATTAACTAAAGAATATCCCTACTGAACACTGACTTGGATATATGCGTTAAAATGGATGACGGCGAGCAAACAAGACGGTATAGGAGCTGTGACGTCAGCACTTACTATCCAACGTCAAACGTCAAGACGTTTTTGAGTGGCATACTTGCCAATATGCAGTCGGGGAGGGGTAAAGAGGCCACTCTTTCAGATGGCGCGAATTTTGAATTTCCGAGGAGGTTGGCGCGAATTTTGAATTTCCGAGGAGGTTGACGCGAATTTTGAATTTCCATGGATGTTCACGCGAATTTTAAATTTCAAGGGAGGTTGACGCGAATTTTGAATGTTCGAGGTTGTTGAACCGAATTTTAAATTGCAAGAGGGGTTGTATACCTTCCAGACACGCAGGCATGCGTGTTGTCCACCTTTCGGAGTCGATAAGGTTGACAACACGCATGCCTGCGTGTCTGGAAGGTATACAACCCCTCTTGCAATTTAAAATTCGGTTCAACAACCTCGAACATTCAAAATTCGCGTCAACCTCCCTTGAAATTTAAAATTCGCGTGAACATCCATGGAAATTCAAAATTCGCGTCAACCTCCTCGGAAATTCAAAATTCGCGCCAACCTCCTCGGAAATTCAAAATTCGCGCCATCTGAAAGAGTGGCCCTCTTTACCCCCTCCCCGACTGCATATTGGCAAGTATGCCACTCAAAAACGTCTTGACGTTTGACGTTGGATAGTAAGTGCTGACGTCACAGCTCCTATACCGTCTTGTTTGCTCGCCGTCATCCATTTTAACGCATATATCCAAGTCAGTGTTCAGTAGGGATATTCTTTAGTTAATCAGCTTCTACAAGTAGTACATGTTACTAATGTTTCGCATGACAAACGCGCTGCTGTCCGCGGCTCATTCGAGTCGGTTAAAAACACTCAGACATTGCATCTTATTAAAAATATATTGACCGTTAGATAAACTGGCGTTCACATACAATAATAACATACAAACATTAATATTTTCATAAAAATACAGATGTCTTAAAATCTCACCTTGGTTCTGTACGACAGATATCCTATGTGCCTGTAGATATTTACGTTGTCCGTGTTGTTTAAACTGATGATAATAAATCTGGTTGTGAAGAAATTCGTGGAACAACAGGTTTCGGTTTGCTTCTGGATGGTAATTGCATTTTTACCTTAAACTTCTATTTTTTCAGTCTTGATGATCTTGTTGTATCCTAGGCGTATGTATGTATATCATTAGCCTATTAGTATGGATGCACCTCTTATCGTTCAAGTACGGTAGTGCCAATTTTCTGTTTTCCATATTAGATAGATATCGTGGAGAGCCGTCTTGAATAGATGCTGCGTTTTATACAGCACATTGTCGTTGGTCAGATCCCTTCACACGTTTAATTTGTCAGTTATCTGCTTGAAGTCCGACCATCTTTGATCGAAAATCGATAAATTCTTCAATTTAAACATTCCCCGCACGACCTTATTTCGTATGAATTATATCGTATTCATAATCAGTTGTTAAATGTATGCGAATTTCGATTAATATCGACATACACCTTCTCAGTTTCAATATATAGTATGAAGCTATCTGTATTCATATAGCATAATGGTATTTTATTCTAGTACAACCGTTTCAGGTAGTTGTAGTGAAAGTCATACATTAGCAGTTTCGACAATTTCAAGACGATGAAACCGATATATGCGGATTTATTGTAGACGACTTGAAGTATCTTCATTTGAATTACTCTAAAATTATCGCTAAATATATTGATATTTTTAAACTTCTGTTTTGCAATCAGAGACCCAGCGTCTCGTCTTCACCTCAAATCCTTTCAATACGTTAGCAGTTAAACATATACTTGTTTATCGATGTTCTCCTTCGTTTTTCTGTAAACGGAATTGTTCATTAATTTGAAAAATCATCTAGAAGTCATTCTCGGACAGGTTCCTCAGGAAGGTGTTCTAATGAATGTAATATTTCAGACATGTGAACTGGTTGAATCGTAGTACTCGATGGGTGAGTGGGGAGTTCTAGACCATTGAATATGGTCTGCTTAAGGTTGCGATGATGTATAATGCAATGCTGTTTGTTATAGATTTTGTATGAATTATGTTTTCGAGAAGGAGCTGATGGTCGTTTCGGGCATCGTTCAATAGCGTTTCATCGTTGTCCACTATGCTACTAACGTCGAGGTGATCAACTTCATCGGGGTTCATCCACTCGAATTTGTTGTAGGACAGCGATTGAGACATAACTTACCCACATGAATTATTAGCACCTCAGACTACTAGGTAGGTTGATGGGTCACTGCTATCATAAACGGTTAGGTATTTATTTTTGACTCTTGCATGGTGAAAACTAACTTGAGATAAAACACATTGAATACTCATATTCGTGAAACTACCAGTTGCTGTTGTAGTGGATTGGGTTCAAATCGTTTGTGACTCGTGATATACTTCTCTAAAATTTCCAAACACGTCTGCGGACAGCGGGAGATCGGTTTTAAGATAATATTCCAATATTACAGTAAGTTGGAACGAGTGATCGTGTTCTAGACTACTATAGTGTACTCGTGGTCTTGATCGCTAACGCCTTTATCTGTCAATGTGTCGTGGAAGCTGTTCTTGGGCAGTAGAGTCGATTCATTTAATTTTCGTACTTGTTGATATTAGTACGGGGATGTACGTTTCTTTGTTATGAACTTCAACTGTTAGTCGTACGTCTGCACATATTGACATTGATTTTGAGAAAAATTTCATCCTGTTTCTCAATAGATACCGCCATAAATCTGAACGATTCCATAAATCGCATTTTAATATTTATTTTTCGAAATACATCTACCTTATCGGCATACTGATTCGATTTAAACTTCTTGATGAAGCTGATGTATTTTTTTATTAAATGGGGTATCGTCGATATTTTAGCTATCGTCGTCCAGCTAGCGTATTTGAAGATGACTGTCATATCCAATTAAATTATAGAAGAAAATCGGAATGAGTGTAGATATTTTGCAGTTGAGGTTACAATTGGAATGCGCTACACCCCAGAATGGTTAAGTCAAATGGAAATGCTCTGTTACTTTATGTTCGTTTAATGCCTTTTCGCATATATGTTATTTTTCGACTTCAGTGTTATGCTCTGCGCCCGCTGGCGGTGAGGTGGTTCATGTGTTTGGGGAATTCCATGTGACGGTTGTATAGTTATTTGATGTATTTCCGTCAATCGTTGCACGAAAACGTTGATTCAGTCCGGTCCAGTATACGTTGTTATGCTTATGCATGCTTACGCATTCCACTTGTATTTGCTGTTTGAGACTCGGACTAGTATGATTCTATCTGTTTACACGCAAAGTCGATGTAGACCATAATACGTAACACCGTTTTTCGTTCGTGATTTACAATTTTTATATCACCCCAACAACCTTGCTTTCTTCTTCGTCTCGGTTATCGTCAATACGGTTAACATTCTATTACATTCACCTTTGATATGTCTATGATGTTGATACCGATCGAAACAACCTGATATCAGAACATAATGATGTATTGATCGTCTTCCATTAATAATAGATCGATATGTATATCCCTTTTCCCCTTGTTAAATACACGATCCATACAACTTCCTACATTTTCGTCTTTATGATGAAGTCAAGTCCATATACATTTACATATTGATAGGTTGTTTTGGGTGTCGATGTGACCAATACCTTTTAATTTCACCATAAACTTAACTCCTTTCAAGATTAGGCGTGTCAGTGCGGATAATTGGTCGCCTATATATATTTTTTCATGCTGGACGAAAGACTGCAGTAATTCACCATGGGATATACGCTTATTCATCATTTGGAATATTTATATTCGCCTTCGATATATCTATGATGTCGACATCGGATGAGATAGTTCCGTTATCAGAACATAGTGATGTTTTACCCCTCTTCCACTAATAGCGGATTGATATGTGTGTCCTGTTTCGCCCTTGTCAAATACACGATTCATACAACTTCGCGCGTCGGGAATTCGACTCCTTGCAAGTTTAGGATTGTCGAATAGTGCTGGTAACATATCATCCTATATTTACGTGAGTTCAAGTGCAAGGTAAAGAAAGATTGTAATGCATCATTAGATGCACAGCCTGTTCTTTATTTAACTGGTTAGATCGATATATGACTATTTTCTTTCATGGCTTGCAAATTTTATATTTTCCGGATCATCTTGTTTTTTCTACATCTTCCATCGTAGACATCACGTTAAACCTCCATGATATCGACATCGAACAAGATACTTCCGTTATCATGTTAGAATGATTATTATTATATTTATTTTATATTATATTATTATGCCAACAGTATATCGATATACATATGTTTCCTTTTCCACCCCTTTATTAAATACACGGTTCATACAACTTCGTGAGTTTTTGTTTCTGTATTGAAGTCAAGTGTGTATACGTTTGTATAGAGATGTATTTGATGTGACCAATACCTTTTAATTTCACCAGCAACTCGGTTCCTTGCGAAGTTAGGGCTGTCGAATAATGCTGGTAGCTTCACATTGTACATTTATTTCGTTTGAGAGATTTATATAGGTAGATCAATATTTTGTCTAAAATAATCGATGAATACAATCATACCAAACATCGATCCATTCAGGTTAAATCCCGTATTCTTACGTGTTTAAGTAAGGTGGGTAATCCCAACGCATATTTAATTGAAGATGTAAACGAGAAATTGATTCTGGGGTGTTCCTATAAACAGAAATAGCAGAAATTCAAATATGAGAACGTATACTCCCTCGAAGGAGTTTTACCTAGAAAATGAGATCGAATCAGTTGGATTTTATAACTTCCACAGCAGTTGGATAAACATTTTCACGCTGTTTTGCTATACTTACTTATTAGTAAGATTGCATTATTCTATTACTGCATACTTATTATACATATTGTTCCACCCTTTAAATAAAATTCGTAAAGTTTATGATGATATCTTTTATTCAGTATAATATGTATAAAATTATTTTACTCCGTTATTATATTTCACTCGCTGCACTGTTTCTTGGAAAACGTCGGTCCATCGATATTACCTTCACGTCGGATAATACTGTTGGAATATCCTATATTTATGCGAATTTTCATGTTGTAGGTTGTATTACATCATGGGGTGCCTGCTTTATCATTATTTTTACATTATTGTTCCGGGTGATTTTTATGATGAACATATCCTCTTCAAGTTTAAGAGAATTGCTGTTCAGATGCGCATGGAAACAAAGGTGTTCATTGTGTAATGTAGCCGTCGGTAAGGTTTGGTCGCGGCATCGAAAATCCTGTTCCGACATGCTATTCGCCGGATGGTTCATTTTACTTGGTGGCTGCTTCTCTTCTGAAACATCTCGTTTCTTGGTGATGG
The DNA here is from genome assembly GCA_038088585.1 of Chrysina gloriosa. Taxonomy (NCBI): domain Eukaryota; kingdom Metazoa; phylum Arthropoda; class Insecta; order Coleoptera; family Scarabaeidae; genus Chrysina; species Chrysina gloriosa. The sequence goes on along the minus strand of JAYRCI010000295.1, from coordinate 3,089 downwards.
AATCGATATTGTGCGTTTTCTTATGTCGAGACAGACTATCCGATCTCGTAAAGATTTCCTCACATATGGTACATGTGTAAGATTTATTATTTAAGCAGGGATGTCTGTTCAATCCATCTTTTCTTGCAAATGTTTTGTGGCATATCTCATACTCCATCTTAAACTATAATATTGCAGTCTATTAGGGAAAGTATGCGGTGAAATTTAAATAACTTACCTAAAATATGCCTGTCCAATCACGACGAATACTAAGTGATAATGAAACGCTAAACCAGTAGGAAATCAGCGCCTAACTATAAACACTAAAACTATATACTGGAGGTAAAGATGTTGAAGTTCACGACCTAGCTGTTAGAAGGCTGTCGGTAAATAAACTAGCTTTTATATGATTTATCGATATTCAATCAGAATGCGATATTTCATATGATGCGATCAATTAAACTTTGTAAGTGTTTTTCTACATGTATCTTAATATATTAATAAATAATGGACTGAGTTTCATTAAATTTGATTTTATATTAACTTACACATTTAACACACAACTGTCGTTGAATCCTGTTTGTGACGTTACATGCTCGTATCAATAGACAAAGGAGCCTTGTATTACGTAATTTTATTAGATGCCGACTGTATAGGATCGTTATAGAAAATCCACATATGTTACTGAAAGATATTGATTTCTATCCGTCTACGACCTGACCGAGCCTGATATGCTTGACTTACAATCTTACAGACTTTACAATCGATTATTATTGGTATAAGTGTTCCAGTTAAACATAAGCCTATGTGATACGTTTTAATAATTTACTAACTAATTGACTTACGTTCCATTTCCTTATAATATCGTATTACAGTATAATATCTAAACCTATTTGTGATGTCTAATGATGTAGCGTACTGCGATTAGCGGTCGGTCAATCGTATGGAGCTCGGGTCATCTCCCGATTCCTCAGTTTGGTGTATTTTACGCTCAAACGTATAAACCGATTCTTCACGTTACTGATGAGCGATCGAAAGTATACAGTGTTCAGTAGGACCAACTTGCGCATGCGCAGTGACGTCATCACTTACTGTCTGACGTTAAACACCCTGATCAGTGTTAAGGAAGTTGTTGGGGAACTACCTTCCTATACATAGCATAACGTTGAAACCTGTTTGTGATGTCTAATGATGTATCCACCAATAGTATGTAATGTTCACCAGGGCTAACTTGCGCATATCCAGTGACTTTATTACTTACTGTCTGACGTTAAACACCTTGATCAATGTTAAGGACGTTGTTGGGTGAACTACCTTCCTATACATATCGGGGAATTTTTCGAGTTGGTAACCAATCAGAGCGTGGCATTGTATAGGGTGCGACCAATCAGAACGCTGCATTTTGTATGATATCATGAATGAGAACGCTCTTCCCATCTAACATTAACCTTGTTTATGCCATGATGGTATTACGTAATATCTTATTAGGGATCTATACATAATTATCTGTTTTATCAACATCTTCTGACTAAGAGCGAAGTTCTAACATATTCCTTGCATCTAAAATTATCATCTAAACCTGTTTGTGATGTAATGGTATTGCGTAATATTACGTAATATATAGGAACATATCCGCAACAACCAGCATGTTGGCAATAGCGACCCTCATGCGATCACCTAAGTCAAACAGCGACACGCGCGATCAGTACTTGGATGGTGTACCGTCGAAACCGGTTTGTGACGTCATGGTATTACGTAATCTTTTAACTTTATAAACCTTCCGGTCAACGTCTCCTGATCCTCCATCTTCTGGTGAAATGCCTAATTTCCTAATTAGGCCTGTTACCACCTACAGCTCCCTGTACTCCGAGCAGCAGCGACACCTTCCGGTCGAAAGCAACACTACATACAGCCACCTGTACTACATAGGCGCCCTATCGAACAGCGACACCTACCGGTCGAAAGCGATACTACACACAGCCCCTGTACTACTGGCATTACAGGCGTCCTACCAAACAGCGACACCTACCGGTCAAAAGCGGCACTACATACAGCCCCTGTACTACTGGCATTACAGGCGTCCTACCGAACAGCGACACCTACCGGTCAAAAGCGGCACTACATACAGTCACCTGTATTACCGTCACTGTCCAGTTATCTACCTTACCGACCAGAGGGGCGGGAGTTTTGAATTTTCCGGGGAGGGGGTTGTTGCCCATTTCTAACCCTCCAACCGGGGTTGTGGCCCCATTTCCGTACGCGGGCAGTCGGGGTTGTGACTACCTTCCAGTATACACGCTCGGGGTTGTGGCTGACCGGTTGAGCGGGGGAGCGGGGGTCCAGAACCCGCCTTCTCTCTCTACTCACATGTACATAAGGGATCAAACATAAGATCAATGACCAACAAAATACAGATCATACATCCAGCTAGTTTCGACACCGAAATGAATCTTATTGTTCTTCCTTAGGGGTGTTCGGTACTTTTTTCAAGATCGGCTAAACTTAATTTTTTTATTGGTTACAAAACTATTTTGAAAATTGTATATCTGATCTTTAAGAGTAGTGTGTGTACCGATAAAATACTAGTTTTTTATAATAATTAAGAGCCTCTATAGCTTGAATTTCTTTTTCAATCATAAGGCAAGAACCAGTAAGTTCACGGGCTCCAAATTTTGCGTACCGTGTATTCATTACGATAGCTACGTCTTATTTGTGAGCTTTTATGTAAATTCCTTGTTTGTTCTTAAATTTAACCTCAATTTAGGAATAGAAAGATGATCATGAGCTTACCGTCATTTTTGCTCTTCAAGAAAGCAACGATAGCAAAGGAATTTACAAAAAAGCTCGCCGATAAGACGTAGCTATCGTAACGAATACACGGTATTCAAAATTTCGAGCCCATAAACTTACTGGTTCTTCACTTAGCTGTAGAAGCTCTTAACATTGTAAAAACTAGTATTTTCTCGTTACGATCACTACTTTTAAAAGTCAAATATACAATTTTCAAAATAGTTTTGGAACTAATAAAGAAAATGAAGTTTAACCGACCTTGAAAGATAGTACCGAACACCCTTAAGAATTTACGTCTTTAACTGATTGATTCCAAGCAG
>JAYRCI010000294.1:0-16061 GCA_038088585.1 Chrysina gloriosa | reverse complement strand
ACAAAGCTCATTTATGAAGTAGGAATATGTAGTCAATTTTGTAACGCATTTTAATAAGTAGGCGGTCCAGTGTAGGAAAAATACTACAACGTTACTGTCTTATACACTTCTTTGATTACAACTTAACTGCACACGCAACAACTCATGCTACAATACAATAATAATGATCATCTTACGTCCTTCCCTTCGATACCACGCTACCACACTTTTTATGCCTATCTCCTCTTTTACCTTATATCTTGCCAACGCACTTCTCACATTTTGGTGATTTCCTGAGTTATATGATTTTATTGATGATGTAACTGTATCATACACCAGAAGTGTAAAAAATGTCAATTGTATATAGTAGTATATAATTTACTTACTTGCAAAAAGGTTTTCATAATAAAATCAATCAAAGTACTCGAGGAACTGATTAAAATAAAACAAACCGTAGGTCCCTACGTCTTACCGTTCCGGAGATATGGTACTTTGAAATTTGAAAATTCGAATCTTAGGCAAAATCTACTTATAGAAAGATCTATTCGATCGCGTAGTGAAAGCGATTTGAAATTTGGCCGATAACGAAAATTTCGATTTTGAACGGAATTTTCGACGAAAAATTCATGGTCGAATTTGGAAGAAATTGTATGTCAGAATATATATATTCAGACCGGTAATAACGTGGAACATATCGGTTCGAACGTGGAACGCATGGGTTTGGAGGAAACGCCTTACGAAGTTCGGTTAAAACCAGCTAAAATAGTATACAGAACAAATTTTGCACATTTGACGAAAAATTCATGTTCGAATTTCAAAGTTATTTTGCATCAGAATATACACATTTGGACCGGTAATTGTGTAGAATATATCGGTTCGGACGTGGAACGCATAGACTTCGAAAAACGCCTTAAGAAGTTGGGACAAAATGCGTCAAATAGACCGAATATAGGGGTGAGTATAGGGCGAAGTACGTATTTGGAAGTTTTCTATATCGCTTTGGTAAGAACAATAACTGATAACTAATTAGTTAATTTATTTAAGTTTATTTACAATTTTATACCTCCCAGGAAGATGATTTATAGCTGTGATTATGGTAATGACAATGATGATCATAAGATCGGATGAAACTAGTTTAAGCGTAATAAAACATAATTTCTTTTCTTGTTATTTATTAGTGTTATTACCAAATATGATTGAACACCCTAATTTTTTTTTATTACTTACTTGTAAATTACATATTTTATAATTAAATCGTAAATAGAATTTATAAATTGAACTTATTGAAATTATATCCTTTACCATCAGTATCATTTTCTCGCATGGTAGGCGCTGAGATCAATCCCTATACGTAATCGAACAAACGAGCATCGAAGGCGCGCGTGATCGATTATAATGGCTGGCGAAAGACGTATTTTTAAAGACGCTCCTGCAGTTTTGGCAATTTGTAAGTATTTTTCTTTTGAGATTACATCTTTCGCGTTGATAACAATTCGAAATTATTCCAGTACTCGAAATAACTCGCAAAATATATGTACGACCGGTATTTTTCAAATTATAGGCGGTTTGTGAGAAGCTTCGTTAGCGCGTCGGTGCGGATTGCTAGAAATACGGAGGACTGACTCGGCGTTATCAAAGAAAATTAGGGGTAAGTGGTACTTGTATATGTATAAAAAACTATAGACAGCATTTAGTAACTTCTTTTATGGCCGTATTAATAAGGATTCGTCTATGATTCGACGTTGTAAACAAAATTGAACGAGTTTAGTTTCATTTGACTGTCGTCGGTAGCGCCATCTTCCCTAGTAGTGTTACGAATATAACCGATCGTCTTAAACGATTACGTTCGATTTTTAATATACAGTGTCTTCGATATTTTGTAAATTTGTGACTGGAGTATTGATCATTCAAGAATATACGCCATTGTACGTTGAATCTAAGATTTTATTGAAATAAGGTTATCAATGCATTTTGTTTACGTCTTTCTCTTTGAAGAGAATACTTACGGTAATAAAACACATCTTTATGTTGCTAAGGGTCAATCTTTTCACCTCTGTATCAAATTGTCTTTAAGTTTTTATGTAGTCCACAAATGAAGAAACTGTCTTTTCATCGTTATTTAAATATGTGGCCGATAACTTAAACGCTACTTTAAACACGTTATTGGCAACTCTGGCATCAGCAGATTACTAGTTTAAGTTGTAGTCTATTTTTTTAGGTTGGTTTACTCGTATTTTAAAGATTTTGACATTTTGATTAAGTTTACATATATTTACATCTGCATTTCATCTATTATTTCTAGAATTGGACTACATTTTATTATCTTGTTATAAGCCTATTCCGCTTAGAGAGAAAATAGTTCCTTAATTGTAAAATATTTTTATATAACCTTATTACATTCAGAAAGCAACATATCTACATATATTTTCTCTCCATATTATTTATAACACCCAGAAATAATTTGAAATTTTCAATCTAAGAAATGGAAACAAATACAAAACAAATTTAACATAAGTCATCGTTTACATTTGGATCCAAAATTGGCCAGTTGATAGAAAAGATCGATGTGAAATGTCTTCAAAATGTGTAAGTTTTTCAGGTTATAGGAAAATAACATTCTCGAATGCCACCAAAAATTGAACCTTTTTCTTACATATGCGCATTATTGAGCAGTTTTAAGGAGTGAGATGACACACGTGTTTTGTTTCACTTAGATTGGAAGACCTTTTACTCATTGCAAAGTTAGTTATAGCGCATTATATCTCTTTCTAGTTATACGGTTTTATATAGTAAAGTAAGAACTAGATCTCACGAATATGGTGGATGTGAGAGCAATTCCCAGTATAATTCGTTTTAAACATCTTTCGGCTTTCGTACGCTATGGAGTCCTTCCACAATAGCGCACGCTTACGCCATACCGATTGTTGCAAAGCATTCGCGGTGTACGTGCAGCGTAAACAACTTAAACACCAAATATATATAATTACGCTTTCCTTACCCCCGAAATATTATGCAACAGCATAGAGATATATTACGAAGTCCAACCACAAAAAGCTGATTCGCACATGGTCGCTAAAACAGATCTCGATTCGCTCTGAAGTGATACCTTAATTTTACTAACATGTAAGTTGTCCAGCCTGTGATAGCCTAGGGAATTTTAATTTCCAACTAACGTCACCGTAGTAAGATAGCAGTCTAAATAATGTATATTAATTAGTAATACAGCGTACTGTGATGTACATCTTTTAGCCGACTTTCCTCATTACCGTACCGAATAATCTAATTAAGTTTAAGCTTACGGAGAACACATCGGTTCGAACGTGGAAAGCCGATTGGGGGTGATTCTCAATCAGAAAAATATGCTCTTTCGAATGGCGTAGAAGAAAATAGCGTAGCTTGAAAAGAACCCACTCCGAGAGTGAAATTTATCAATTTTTGCGATTTTGTCGCGGTTTCTCAGGCCTTTTTCGGTAACCGTTGGAGCAAAGTAAAAAAATCCTTCGCCGTTGAATTCGCCTCGTGAAAACGCATCGATTGATGTGTAATTGAACGTCCTAAGTCCCTTATTAGCGAAATTTTTTTGCATTTTCTCGGTAAGCGTTTAAAATAATCTAAACAAATTATATATCGTTGAAATCAGCGCGTCAAGACGCGTCGATTGGTATGAACGCGATAGGACGAAGGAAACTTGAATCGTCCATATCTCCGTAACGGTTGGAGCTAGAGCGTTTATAATGCCATGAGAAACTATTATAGATAGCGCGTTCGTTCCTATTCCATTCGATTTCTAGACGAAATCTGCCCCTAGGAAGGTCTACTTGATCGAGATGGAGCCATAAATAAAGCGGTCAGAGCGATTTGAAATTTGGCCCTTAACGAAAATCGCGATTTTTAACGTAATATTGTTCAGTTGACGAAAAATTCATGTTGGAATTTCGAAGTTATTTTGCGTCACAATATACATATTCGGACCGCTAATTACGTAAAACACATCGGTTCGGGCGTAGAAGGCATAGATTTCGAGAAAACGCCATTCGAAGTTGGGGTAAAATACGTAAAATCGACCTAATATAAGCGGTGAATATAGGTCATTTAACGAAAAATTTTTGTTCTAATTTCGAAGTTATTTTGCGCCAGAATATACATATTCGGACCGGTAATTACGTAAAACATTTCGGTTAGGACGTAGAACGCATAGGTTTCGAGAAAACGCCATTCGAAGTTAGGGGAAACACGTGAAATCGACCTAATATAAGGGGTGAATATTGGTTATTTGACGAAAAATTTTTGTTCTAATTTCGAAGTTATATTGCGCCAGAATATACATATTCGGACCGGTAATTACGTAAAACATATCGCTTCGGACGTAGAACGCATAGGTTTCGAGAAAACGCCATTCGAAGTTCGGGGACAACGCCTAAAATAGACCGAATATAAGGGTGCACATAAGGCGACAATGGGCAAACTTCAGGCGCTCGTAGCGCCCTAACTAGGATTGAACGTCCTTAGTTCCGTATTAGTGAAAAAGGGGTATGCGATTTTAGCTATTTTTGCGGTCTTCTGCACTTTCTCGGCAACCGTTTGAAATAATCCAAACAGACTATATACCATTGAAATCAGCGCGTCAAGGCGCGTCGATTGGTATATGAATGGACGCGATAGGACGAAGGAAACTTAAATCGCCCATATCTCCTTAACGGTTGGAGCTACAGCGTTTATAATGCCATATTTGGAATCTACTCGTCGAGACCTATCCGATAGGCCTATTTCGAACGCAATCGGGCGAAGTTTTCTTTGGCTCGAGAACGGTAAGAGATACAGCGTCGGGGATGGAAGATTTGGAATCTACGGGTCAAAATTAGTCGGATAGGCATATTTTGAACGCGATTGGACGCAAATTTTTTTTTGTCCGAACGAATTTCTACCTCAAAGCATACAAATTTTGTCAGTTTTTCGAAATAGCATACTTTCGATAGCACTAGCGAGTTCAAACTCGGTAGGCTTATAGTACTCGGGGAACTGATTAAAATAAGGCAAACTGCAGGTCCCTAAGTCTTACCGTTCCGGAGATATGGTAGTTTAAAGTTTGAAAAATTTTGTTATAAAAATTACAATAATTTCGTCCTAGCGCGAAAACTATTAGAGATAGGTCGTTCGTTCTTGTTCCATTCGTTTCCTAGGCAAAATCTGCATATAGAAAGGTCTATTCGATCGGGATCGAGCAATAAATAAAGTGGTGAGAGCGATTTGAAATTTGGCCAAAATCGTAAATCGCGTTTCTTAACGATTTTTAACGATATATTGGTCATTTGACGAAAAAGGTCATGTTCAAATTTCGAAATTATTTTGCGTCAAAATATACATATTTGGGCCGATAATTACGTAAAACATATCGGTTCCCACGTAGAACGCATAGTTTTTGAGAAAACGCCATTCGAAGTTAGGGAAAAGGGGTTAAAATAAGGGTGTATATAAGGCAATTTTGGAATATTTGACGAAAAATTGATGTTCGAATTTCGCGGTTATTTTGACCTAGAATATACATATTCGGGCCGCTAATTACGTAGAATATATCGGTTCGGACGTGGAACGCATAGATTTCGAGAAAACGCCTGACGAAGTTAGGGGCAAAACGGGCTAAAATAGGGGTATATATAAGGCTTCTTTCGAATATTTGACGAAAAATTCATGTTCGAATTTCGCGGTTATTTTGGCCTAGAATATACATACTCGGGCCGCTAATTACGTAGAATATATCGGTTCGGACGTGGAACGCATAGATTTCGAGAAAACGCCTTACGAAGTTAGGGAAAAAGCCTATAATATAAGGGTGAATATAGGGCGAAACCGGGCATACTTCAAGCGCTCGTAGCGCCTAAACTATTAATGATAGAAAGACGATCCTTAGACCATTCTGAAGCAGAAAAATGCGCTCTTTCGAATGGTGTAAGAAAGAATGTCGTAACTAGAAAAATCTACTGTTAGGGTGAAATTTATTGATTTTTGCGATTTTTTTGCAGTTTTTTGCGATTTTCTCGGCAACCGTCGGAGTAAAGTAAAAAAATCGCACGCCGTTGAATTCGCCTCGTCAAGGCGCATCGATTGATGTAGGATTGAACGTCCTTAGTCCCATATTTGTGAAAAAGGGGTATGTCATTTTAGCTATTTTTGCGGTTTTTTGTACTTTCTCGGCAACCGTTTGAAATAATCCAAACAAATTATATACCGTTGAAATCAGCGCGTCAAGACGCGTCGATTGGTATATGAATGGACGCGATAGGACGAAGGAAACTTAAATCGCCCATATCTCCCTAACGGTTGGAGCTACAGCGTTTATAATGCCATATTTGGAATCTACTCGTCGAGACCTATCCGATAGGCCTATTTCGAACGCAATCGGGCGAAGTTTTCTTTGGCTCGAGAACGGTAAGAGATACAGCGTCGGGGATGGAAGATTTGGAATCTACGGGTCAAAATTAGTCGGATAGGCAAATTTTGAACGCGATTGGACGCAAAATTTTTTTGTCCGAACGAATTTCTACCTCAAAGCATAGAAATTTTGTCAGTTTTTCGAAATAGCATACTTTCGATAGCACTAGCGAGTTCAAGCTCGGTAGGTTTATAGTACTCGGGGAACTGATTAAAATAAAGCAAACCGCAGGTCCCTAAGTCTTACCGTTCCGGAGATATGGTAGTTTAAAGTTTGAAAAATTTTGTTATAAAACTTACAATAATTTCGTCCTAGCGCGAAAACTATTAGAGATAGGTCGTTCGTTCTTGTTCCATTCGTTTCCTAGGCAAAATCTGCATATAGAAAGGTCTATTCGATCGGGATCGAGTAATAAATAAAGTGGTGAGAGCGATTTGAAATTTGGCCAAAATCGTAAATCGCGTTTCTTAACGATTTTTAACGATATATTGGTCATTTGACGAAAAAGGTCATGTTCAAATTTCGAAATTATTTTGCGTCAAAATATACATATTTGGGCCGGTAATTACGTAAAACATATCGGTTCCAACGTAGAACGCATAGCTTTTGAGAAAACGCCATTCGAAGTTAGGGAAAAGGGGTTAAAATGAGGGTGTATATAAGGCAATTTTGGAATATTTGACGAAAAATTCATGTTCGAATTTCGCGGTTATTTTGACCTAGAATATACATATTCGGGCCGCTAATTACGTAGAATATATCGGTTCGGACGTGGAACGCATAGATTTCGAGAAAACGCCTTACGAAGTTAGGGGAAAAAGCCTATAATATAAGGGTGAATATAGGGCGAAACCGGGCATACTTCAAGCGCTCGTAGCGCCTAAACTATTAATGATAGAAAGACGATCCTTAGACCATTCTGAAGCAGAAAAATGCGCTCTTTCGAATGGTGTAAGAAAGAATGTCGTAACTAGAAAAAATCTACTGTTAGGGTGAAATTTATTGATTTTTGCGATTTTTTGCAGTTTTTTGCGATTTTCTCGGCAACCGTCGGAGTAAAGTAAAGAAATCGCACGCCGTTGAATTCGCCTCGTCAAGACGCATCGATTGATGTAGGATTGAACGTCCTTAGTCCCATATTTGTGAAAAAGGGGTATGTCATTTTAGCTATTTTTTGCGGTTTTTTGCACTTTCTCGGCAACCGTTTGGAATAATCCAAACAAATTATATACCGTTGAAATCAGCGCGTCAAGACGCGTCGATTGGTATATGAATGGACGCGATAGGACGAAGGAAACTTAAATCGCCCATATCTCCCTAACGGTTGGAGCTACAGCGTTTATAATGCCATATTTGGAATCTACTCGTCGAGACCTATCCGATAGGCCTATTTCGAACGCAATCGGGCGAAGTTTTCTTTGGCTCGAGAACGGTAAGAGATACAACGTCGGGGATGGAAGATTTGGAATCTACGGGTCAAAATTAGTCGGATAGGCATATTTTGAACGCGATTGGACGCAAAAAATTTTTTGTCCGAACGAATTTCTACCTCAAAGCATAGAAATTTTGTCAGTTTTTCGAAATAGCATACTTTCGATAGCACTAGCGAGTTCAAATCAATATGATTGAACACCCTAATTTTTTTATTACTTACTTGTAAATTACATATTTTATAATTAAATCGTAAATAGAATTTATAAATTGAACTTATTGAAATTATATCCTTTACCATCAGTATCATTTTCTCGCATGGTAGGCGCTGAGATCAATCCCTATACCATATCGAACAAACGAGCATCGAAGGCGCGCGTGATCGATTATAATGGCTGGCGAAAGACGTATTTTTAAAGACGCTCCTGCAGTTTTGGCAATTTGTAAGTATTTTTCTTTTGAGATTACATCTTTCGCGTTGATAACAATTCGAAATTATTCCAGTACTCGAAATAACTCGCAAAATATATGTACGACCGGTATTTTTCAAATTATAGGCGGTTTGTGAGAAGCTTCGTTAGCGCGTCGGTGCGGATTGCTAGAAATACGGAGGACTGACTCGGCGTTATCAAAGAAAATTAGGGGTAAGTGGTACTTGTATATGTATAAAAACTATAGACAGCATTTAGTAACTTCTTTTATGGCCGTATTAATAAGGATTCGTCTATAATTCGACGTTGTAAACAAAATTGAACGAGTTTAGTTTCATTTGACTGTCGTCGGTAGCGCCATCTTCCCTAGTAGTGTTACGAATATAACCGATCGTCTTAAACGATTACGTTCGATTTTTAATATACAGTGTCTTCGATATTTTGTAAATTTGTGACTGGAGTATTGATCATTCAAGAATATACGCCATTGTACGTTGAATCTAAGATTTTATTGAAATAAGGTTATCAATGCATTTTGTTTACGTCTTTCTCTTTGAAGAGAATACTTACGGTAATAAAACACATCTTTATGTTGCTAAGGGTCAATCTTTTCACCTCTGTATCAAATTGTCTTTAAGTTTTTATGTAGTCCACAAATGAAGAAACTGTCTTTTCATCGTTATTTAAATATGTGGCCGATAACTTAAACGCTACTTTAAACACGTTATTGGCAACTCTGGCATCAGCAGATTACTAGTTTAAGTTGTAGTCTATTTTTTTAGGTTGGTTTACTCGTATATTAAAGATTTTGACATTTTGATTAAGTTTACATATATTTACATCTGCATTTCATCTATTATTTCTAGAATTGGACTACATTTTATTATCTTGTTATAAGCCTATTCCGCTTAGAGAGAAAATAGTTCCTTAATTGTAAAATATTTTTATATAACCTTATTACATTCAGAAAGCAACATATCTACATATATTTTCTCTCCATATTATTTATAACACCCAGAAATAATTTGAAATTTTCAATCTAAGAAATGGAAACAAATACAAAACAAATTTAACATAAGTCATCGTTTACATTTGGATCCAAAATTGGCCAGTTGATAGAAAAGATCGATGTGAAATGTCTTCAAAATGTGTAAGTTTTTCAGGTTATAGGAAAATAACATTCTCGAATGCCACCAAAAATTGAACCTTTTTCTTACATATGCGCATTATTGAGCAGTTTTAAGGAGTGAGATGACACACGTGTTTTGTTTCACTTAGATTGGAAGACCTTTTACTCATTGCAAAGTTAGTTATAGCGCATTATATCTCTTTCTAGTTATACGGTTTTATATAGTAAAGTAAGAACTAGATCTCACGAATATGGTGGATGTGAGAGCAATTCCCAGTATAATTCGTTTTAAACATCTTTCGGCTTTCGTACGCTATGGAGTCCTTCCACAGTAGCGCACGCTTACGCCATACCGATTGTTGCAAAGCATTCGCGGTGTACGTGCAGCGTAAACAACTTAAACACCAAATATATATAATTACGCTTTCCTTACCCCCGAAATATTATGCAACAGCATAGAGATATATTACGAAGTCCAACCACAAAAAGCTGATTCGCACATGGTCGCTAAAACAGATCTCGATTCGCTCTGAAGTGATACCTTAATTTTACTAACATGTAAGTTGTCCAGCCTGTGATAGCCTAGGGAATTTTAATTTCCAACTAACGTCACCGTAGTAAGATAGCAGTCTAAATAATGTATATTAATTAGTAATACAGCGTACTGTGATGTACATCTTTTAGCCGACTTTCCTCATTACCGTACCGAATAATCTAATTAAGTTTAAGCTTACGGAGAACACATCGGTTCGAACGTGGAAAGCCGATTGGGGGTGATTCTCAATCAGAAAAATATGCTCTTTCGAATGGCGTAGAAGAAAATAGCGTAGCTTGAAAAGAACCCACTCCGAGAGTGAAATTTATCAATTTTTGCGATTTTGTCGCGGTTTCTCAGGCCTTTTTCGGTAACCGTTGGAGCAAAGTAAAAAAATCCTTCGCCGTTGAATTCGCCTCGTGAAAACGCATCGATTGATGTGTAATTGAACGTCCTAAGTCCCTTATTAGCGAAATTTTTTGCATTTTCTCGGTAAGCGTTTAAAATAATCTAAACAAATTATATATCGTTGAAATCAGCGCGTCAAGACGCGTCGATTGGTATGAACGCGATAGGACGAAGGAAACTTGAATCGTCCATATCTCCGTAACGGTTGGAGCTAGAGCGTTTATAATGCCATGAGAAACTATTATAGATAGCGCGTTCGTTCCTATTCCATTCGATTTCTAGACGAAATCTGCCCCTAGGAAGGTCTACTTGATCGAGATGGAGCCATAAATAAAGCGGTCAGAGCGATTTGAAATTTGGCCCTTAACGTAAATCGCGTTTCTTAACGATTTTTAACGATATATTGTTCAGTTGACGAAAAATTCATGTTGGAATTTCGAAGTTATTTTGCGTCACAATATACATATTCGGACCGCTAATTACGTAAAAACACATCGGTTCGGGCGTAGAAGGCATAGATTTCGAGAAAACGCCATTCGAAGTTGGGGTAAAATACGTAAAATCGACCTAATATAAGCGGTGTATATAAGGCAATTTTCGAATATTTGACGAAAAATTCATGTTCGAATTTCGAAGTTATTTTGCGCCTAGAATATACATATTCGGACCGGTAATTACGTAAAACATTTCGGTTAGGACGTAGAACGCATAGGTTTCGAGAAAACGCCATTCGAAGTTAGGGAAACACGTGAAATCGACCTGATAATATAAGGGTGAATATAGGGCGAAACCGGGCATACTTCAAGCGCTCGTAGCGCCTAAACTATTAATGATAGAAAGACGATCCTTAGACCATTCTGAAGCAGAAAAATGCGCTCTTTCGAATGGTGTAAGAAAGAATGTCGTAACTTAGAAAAAATCTACTGTTAGGGTGAAACTTTATTGATTTTTTGCCATTTTCTTTGCAGTTTTTTGCGATTTTCTCGGCAACCGTCGGAGTAAAGTAAAAAAATCGCACGCCGTTGAATTCGCCTCGTCAAGACGCATCGATTGATGTAGGATTGAACGTCCTTAGTCCCATATTAGTGAAAAAGGGGTATGTCATTTTAGCTATTTTTTGCGGTTTTCTGCACTTTCTCGGCAACCGTTTGAAATAATCCAAACAAATTATATACCGTTGAAATCAGCGCGTCAAGACGCGTCGATTGGTATATGAATGGACGCGATAGGACGAAGGAAACTTAAATCGCCCATATCTCCTTAACGGTTGGAGCTACAGCGTTTATAATGCCATATTTGGAATCTACTCGTCGAGACCTATCCGATAGGCCTATTTCGAACGCAATCGGGCGAAGTTTTCTTTGGCTCGAGAACGGTAAGAGATACAGCGTCGGGGATGGAAGATTTGGAATCTACGGGTCAAAATTAGTCGGATAGGCATATTTTGAACGCGATTGGACGCAAATTTTTTTTTGTCCGAACGAATTTCTACCTCAAAGCATAGAAATTTTGTCAGTTTTTCGAAATAGCATACTTTCGATAGCACTAGCGAGTTCAAACTCGGTAGGTTTATAGTACTCGGGGAACTGATTAAAATAAAGCAAACCGCAGGTCCCTAAGTCTTACCGTTCCGGAGATATGGTAGTTTAAAGTTTGAAAAATTTTGTTATAAAAAATTACAATAATTTCGTCCTAGCGCGAAAACTATTAGAGATAGGTCGTTCGTTCTTGTTCCATTCGTTTCCTAGGCAAAATCTGCATATAGAAAGGTCTATTCGATCGGGATCGAGCAATAAATAAAGTGGTGAGAGCGATTTGAAATTTGGCCAAAATCGTAAATCGCGTTTCTTAACGATTTTTAACGATATATTGGTCATTTGACGAAAAAGGTCATGTTCAAATTTCGAAATTATTTTGCGTCAAAATATACATATTTGGGCCGGTAATTACGTAAAACATATCGGTTCCCACGTAGAACGCATAGTTTTTGAGAAAACGCCATTCGAAGTTAGGGGAAAAGGGGTTAAAATAAGGGTGTATATAAGGCAATTTTCGAATATTTGACGAAAAATTCATGTTCGAATTTCGCGGTTATTTTGGCCTAGAATATACATATTCGGGCCGCTAATTACGTAGAATATATCGGTTCGGACGTGGAACGCATAGATTTCGAGAAAACGCCTGACGAAGTTAGGGTCAAAACGGGCTAAAATAGGGGTATATATAAGGCTTCTTTCGAATATTTGACGAAAAATTCATGTTCGAATTTCGCGGTTATTTTGGCCTAGAATATACATATTCGGGCCGCTAATTACGTAGAATATATCGGTTCGGACGTGGAACGCATAGATTTCGAGAAAACGCCTTACGAAGTTAGGGGAAAAAGCCTATAATATAAGGGTGAATATAGGGCGAAACCGGGCATACTTCAAGCGCTCGTAGCGCCTAAACTATTAATGATAGAAAGACGATCCTTAGACCATTCTGAAGCAGAAAAATGCGCTCTTTCGAATGGTGTAAGAAAGAATGTCGTAACTAGAAAAATCTACTGTTAGGGTGAAATTTATTGATTTTTTGCGATTTTTTGCAGTTTTTTGCGATTTTCTCGGCAACCGTCGGAGTAAAGTAAAAAAATCGCACGCCGTTGAATTCGCCTCGTCAAGACGCATCGATTGATGTAGGATTGAACGTCCTTAGTCCCATATTTGTGAAAAAGGGGTATGTCATTTTAGCTATTTTTTGCGGTTTTTGCACTTTCTCGGCAACCGTTTGAAATAATCCAAACAAATTATATACCGTTGAAATCAGCGCGTCAAGACGCGTCGATTGGTATATGAATGGACGCGATAGGACGAAGGAAACTTAAATCGCCCATATCTCCCTAACGGTTGGAGCTACAGCGTTTATAATGCCATATTTGGAATCTACTCGTCGAGACCTATCCGATAGGCCTATTTCGAACGCAATCGGGCGTAGTTTACTTTGGCTCGAGAACGGTAAGAGATACAGCGTCGGGGATGGAAGATTTAGAATCTACGGGTCAAAATTAGTCGGATAGGCAAATTTTGAACGCGATTGGACGCAAAAAGATTTCTTGTCCAAACGAATTTCTACCTCAAAGCATAGAAATTTTGTTAGTTTTTCGAAATAGCGAGTTCAAACTCGGTAGGTTTATAGTACTCGGGGAGCTGATTAAAATAAAGCAAACCGCAGGTCCCTAAGTCTTACCGCTCCGGAGATATGGTAGTTTAAAATTTGAAAAATTTTGTTATAAAAATTACAATAATTTCGTCCTAGCGCGAAAACTATTAGAGATAGGTCGTTCGTTCTTGTTCCATTCGTTTCCTAGGCAAAATCTGCATATAGAAAGGTCTATTCGATCGGGATCGAGCAATAAATAAAGTGGTGAGAGCGATTTGAAATTTGGCCAAAATCGTAAATCGCGTTTCTTAACGATTTTTAACGATAGATTGGTCATTTGACGAAAAAGTCATGTTCAAATTTCGAAATTATTTTGCGTCAGAATATACATATTTTGGCCGGTAATTACGTAAAACATATCGGTTCCAACGTAGAACGCATAGTTTTTGAGAAAACGCCATTCGAAGTTAGGGGAAAAGGGGCTAAAATAAGGGTGTATATAATGTAATTTTCGAATATTTGACGAAAAATTCGTGTTCGAATTTCGCGGTTATTTTGGCCTAGAATATACATATTCGGGCCGCTAATTACGTAGAATATATCGGTTCGGACGTGGAACGCATAGATTTCGAGAATACGCCTTACGAAGTTAGTGTCAAAACGGGCTAAAATAGGGGGTTCTTTCGAAAATTCGACGAAAAATTCATGTTCGAATTTCGCGGTTATTTTGGCCTAGAATGTACATATTCGGGCCGCTAATTAAATAAAATAAACCGAATATAAGGGTGCATATAGGGCGAAAATGGGCAAACTTTAGGCGCTCTTAGCGCCTAAACTATTAACGATAGGAAGCCGATCCGATTTATCACTTAACGCATGCATATGGAGCGGCACACGTCAAGCATTCTGGATCAGTGTGTAATGTGTGTATATGGAAAAAATGCATTTGTAGCGAGTGTTAATGCGTTATTAATAGAGTTTATTAGAAAGGCGAATGACGTGTTAAGATTAAGTAGTGTAAATCGGACTGACGTTATCACTCCTCCGAGTTTTATTTTTCAGTAGTAACTTATCAAAGACTACTTATCATTGAATAGATATTTGGGAAGAATGAGAGCGTTAGTTCGATTTAAATTACTTAATGGTAACATATCATCCACCTTTTTAGAAACTTTAGTTTTTAACTTTCTAGGCATTTTTTTAATAAATTTCGCATATACTGTTTATTATAGTTGACGTATTTCCAACCTTGGTCTCTTATCTATTGAATACCTTCCAATCTTAACTAAAAATAAAATTTAATAAGTCATAGAGTAGAATGCAGCGGTCTGTAGGTCGATTGTTTAAATCTATGCTAGATGGTGCTGCTGTCGATATACTAGTAAATCAGCTGGTAGTAAAAACTATTTGACAGTTATTGACTCATCATCGTTTTTACAAATAGTAAAGTAATTTTTATCTTGATAGTACTCATCGCAATCACGGACAACCAATTTCCTGTTTATTTCCAATTAAATTACTTCTTTAAATTAATAAAATGTTTATGAAGCCGTCGACGGGATTCGAGAAGCTTTTGGGTAAGAATGAACCATTTCTTCCAAATACCTCCATAAAAGCATATCTGGATCGTTTCTCCCCACAGATAAAGCTACCAGTCATCTGTTAATGGAGCCCGACTGGCCGTCAATATTACAAATATGCGATTTGATACGACAGGATGATATCCAGTAGGTTAAGTGCATATTAAATCTCAATCGATATAATTAATTATCATATTACATACAAATTAATTGATATACTTTCATAGACCGCGAGTGGTTTTAAACGGAATCAAGAAGAAATTACAATCAGGTAGCCCACACACAACCTTATTTTCCTTACAGCTGTTAGAAAGTGTGGTAAAAAATTGTGGTAGGTAATTTACCTTAACTACGCATAAATCTGAATAACTGTGGTATCTTTACAGGTGGTATAGTTTATGAGGAATTAACAACCAAAGCTTATTGCGACATGCTACATGATGTGGCAAAAACAACGACTCATGATAATGTCAAGAAAAAGTTATTGGAGCTGATACAGACATGGAATTATGCTTTTCGCAAGAACCCAAAAAATTCAAATTTGAAGGTATGTTTGATGCAGATATATATCAAACTTGTACAGGTCTATCGCCTTCTTTCGACAAATGCGACAAGATTTAGTTGATGTGCATGTGATATTGTAGCTTTTGAGTTCCCTTAATGTGTTATTTCTTTCAACTTTTTTTTTTGTAGTCGCGCCCCACAATTTGAGAATCACTATTTTAATATGTGCTTTGAATTCATTCGGTATTGTAGCAAAATTATTACATGCATTCTAGAGGATTAGCTATTGATTGGCTCCGAAAGAAATTCTATCATTGCATTGAATCAAATATACTGTGAGGATATGATGCTTTTTATTTTTTACACCAGAACTTGCTGGTGCGACTGAACGGTTTAGGCACTTGACTACAATACCAAAACTGAGATTCAAATCTCTTGTGCTGCATTCATCATGTCTAATGCATCATACCCACCATATACTCTTCCTACATGA
>JAYRCI010000293.1:0-16263 GCA_038088585.1 Chrysina gloriosa | reverse complement strand
AAAGTCTGAATCCTCGAACGAATTTTGGCACATGTCTTCCTCGTTAATAACAAAACAACTTTTCTTCATAATATTTTTTCCTATCTGTGTTCTGGATAAGCGATTACCTGGAGCAATAAAAAATCGAGGGTAGGTAGTGGGGGACGGTAAAAGTCTGAATCCTCGAACGAA
The DNA here is from genome assembly GCA_038088585.1 of Chrysina gloriosa. NCBI lineage: Eukaryota > Metazoa > Arthropoda > Insecta > Coleoptera > Scarabaeidae > Chrysina > Chrysina gloriosa. The sequence continues at coordinate 16,092 of JAYRCI010000293.1, read as the reverse complement.
TTTTGGCACATGTCTTCCTCGTTAATGACAAAACAACTTTTCTTCATAATATTTTTTCCTATCTGTGTTCTGGATAAGCGATTACCTGGAGCAATAAAAAATCGAGGGTAGGTAGTGGGGGACGGTAAAAGTCTGAATTCTCGAACGAATTTTGGCACATGTCTTCCTCGTTAATAACAAAACAACTTTTCTTCATAATATTTTTTCCTATCTGTGTTCTGGATAAGCGATTACCTGGAGCAATAAAAAATCGAGGGTAGGTAGTGGGGGACGGTAAACGTCTGAATTCCCGAACGAACTTTGGCACATGTCTTCCTCGTTAATGACAAAACAACTTTTCTTCATAATATTTTTTCCTATCTGTGTTCTGGATAAGCGATTACCTGGAGCAATAAAAAATCGAGGGTAGGTAGTTAGGGCCGGTAAAAGTCTGAATCCTCGAACGAATTTTGGCACATGTCTTCCTTGTTAATAACAAAACAACTTTTCTTCATAATATTTTTTCCTATCTGTGTTCTGGATAAGCGATTACCTGGAGCAATAAAAAATCGAGGGTAGGTAGTGGGGGACGGTAAAAGTCTGAATCCTCGAACGAATTTTGGCACATGTCTTCCTCGTTAATAACAAAACAACTTTTCTTCATAATATTTTTTCCTATCTGTGTTCTAGATAAGCGATTACCTGGAGCAATAAAAAATCGAGGGTAGGTAGTGGGGGACGGTAAAAGTCTGAATCCTCGAACGAATTTTGGCACATGTCTTCCTCGTTAATAACAAAACAACTTTTCTTCATAATATTTTTTCCTATCTGTGTTCTGGATAAGCGATTACCTGGAGCAATAAAAAATCGAGGGTAGGTAGTGGGGGACGGTAAAAGTCTGAATCCTCGAACGAATTTTGGCACATGTCTTCCTCGTTAATAACAAAACAACTTTTCTTCATAATATTTTTTCCTATCTGTGTTCTGGATAAGCGATTACCTGGAGCAATAAAAAATCGAGGGTAGGTAGTGGGGGACGGTAAAAGTCTGAATTCTCGAACGAATTTTGGCACATGTCTTCCTCGTTAATAACAAAACAACTTTTCTTCATAATATTTTTTCCTATCTGTGTTCTGGATAAGCGATTACCTGGAGCAATAAAAAATCGAGGGTAGGTAGTGGGGGACGGTAAAAGTCTGAATCCTCGAACGAATTTTGGCACATGTCTTCCTCGTTAATAACAAAACAACTTTTCTTCATAATATTTTTTCCTATCTGTGTTCTGGATAAGCGATTACCTGGAGCAATAAAAAATCGAGGGTAGGTAGTGGGGGACGGTAAAAGTCTGAATCCTCGAACGAATTTTGGCACATGTCTTCCTCGTTAATAACAAAACAACTTTTCTTCATAATATTTTTTCCTATCTGTGTTCTGGATAAGCGATTACCTGGAGCAATAAAAAATCGAGGGTAGGTAGTGGGGGACGGTAAAAGTCTGAATCCTCGAACGAATTTTGGCACATGTCTTCCTCGTTAATAACAAAACAACTTTTCTTCATAATATTTTTTCCTATCTGTGTTCTGGATAAGCGATTACCTGGAGCAATAAAAAATCGAGGGTAGGTAGTGGGGGACGGTAAAAGTCTGAATCCTCGAACGAATTTTGGCACATGTCTTCCTCGTTAATAACAAAACAACTTTTCTTCATAATATTTTTTCCTATCTGTGTTCTGGATAAGCGATTACCTGGAGCAATAAAAAATCGAGGGTAGGTAGTGGGGGACGGTAAAAGTCTGAATCCTCGAACGAATTTTGGCACATGTCTTCCTCGTTAATAACAAAACAACTTTTCTTCATAATATTTTTTCCTATCTGTGTTCTGGATAAGCGATTACCTGGAGCAATAAAAAATCGAGGGTAGGTAGTGGGGGACGGTAAAAGTCTGAATCCTCGAACGAATTTTGGCACATGTCTTCCTCGTTAATAACAAAACAACTTTTCTTCATAATATTTTTTCCTATCTGTGTTCTGGATAAGCGATTACCTGGAGCAATAAAAAATCGAGGGTAGGTAGTGGGGGACGGTAAAAGTCTGAATCCTCGAACGAATTTTGGCACATGTCTTCCTCGTTAATAACAAAACAACTTTTCTTCATAATATTTTTTCCTATCTGTGTTCTGGATAAGCGATTACCTGGAGCAATAAAAAATCGAGGGTAGGTAGTGGGGGACGGTAAAAGTCTGAATCCTCGAACGAATTTTGGCACATGTCTTCCTCGTTAATAACAAAACAACTTTTCTTCATAATATTTTTTCCTATCTGTGTTCTGGATAAGCGATTACCTGGAGCAATAAAAAATCGAGGGTAGGTAGTGGGGGACGGTAAAAGTCTGAATCCTCGAACGAATTTTGGCACATGTCTTCCTCGTTAATAACAAAACAACTTTTCTTCATAATATTTTTTCCTATCTGTGTTCTGGATAAGCGATTACCTGGAGCAATAAAAAATCGAGGGTAGGTAGTGGGGGACGGTAAAAGTCTGAATCCTCGAACGAATTTTGGCACATGTCTTCCTCGTTAATAACAAAACAACTTTTCTTCATAATATTTTTTCCTATCTGTGTTCTGGATAAGCGATTACCTGGAGCAATAAAAAATCGAGGGTAGGTAGTGGGGGACGGTAAAAGTCTGAATCCTCGAACGAATTTTGGCACATGTCTTCCTCGTTAATAACAAAACAACTTTTCTTCATAATATTTTTTCCTATCTGTGTTCTGGATAAGCGATTACCTGGAGCAATAAAAAATCGAGGGTAGGTAGTGGGGGACGGTAAAAGTCTGAATCCTCGAACGAATTTTGGCACATGTCTTCCTCGTTAATAACAAAACAACTTTTCTTCATAATATTTTTTCCTATCTGTGTTCTGGATAAGCGATTACCTGGAGCAATAAAAAATCGAGGGTAGGTAGTGGGGGACGGTAAAAGTCTGAATCCTCGAACGAATTTTGGCACATGTCTTCCTCGTTAATAACAAAACAACTTTTCTTCATAATATTTTTTCCTATCTGTGTTCTGGATAAGCGATTACCTGGAGCAATAAAAAATCGAGGGTAGGTAGTGGGGGACGGTAAAAGTCTGAATCCTCGAACGAATTTTGGCACATGTCTTCCTCGTTAATAACAAAACAACTTTTCTTCATAATATTTTTTCCTATCTGTGTTCTGGATAAGCGATTACCTGGAGCAATAAAAAATCGAGGGTAGGTAGTGGGGGACGGTAAAAGTCTGAATCCTCGAACGAATTTTGGCACATGTCTTCCTCGTTAATAACAAAACAACTTTTCTTCATAATATTTTTTCCTATCTGTGTTCTGGATAAGCGATTACCTGGAGCAATAAAAAATCGAGGGTAGGTAGTGGGGGACGGTAAAAGTCTGAATCCTCGAACGAATTTTGGCACATGTCTTCCTCGTTAATAACAAAACAACTTTTCTTCATAATATTTTTTCCTATCTGTGTTCTGGATAAGCGATTACCTGGAGCAATAAAAAATCGAGGGTAGGTAGTGGGGGACGGTAAAAGTCTGAATCCTCGAACGAATTTTGGCACATGTCTTCCTCGTTAATAACAAAACAACTTTTCTTCATAATATTTTTTCCTATCTGTGTTCTGGATAAGCGATTACCTGGAGCAATAAAAAATCGAGGGTAGGTAGTGGGGGACGGTAAAAGTCTGAATCCTCGAACGAATTTTGGCACATGTCTTCCTCGTTAATAACAAAACAACTTTTCTTCATAATATTTTTTCCTATCTGTGTTCTGGATAAGCGATTACCTGGAGCAATAAAAAATCGAGGGTAGGTAGTGGGGGACGGTAAAAGTCTGAATCCTCGAACGAATTTTGGCACATGTCTTCCTCGTTAATAACAAAACAACTTTTCTTCATAATATTTTTTCCTATCTGTGTTCTGGATAAGCGATTACCTGGAGCAATAAAAAATCGAGGGTAGGTAGTGGGGGACGGTAAAAGTCTGAATCCTCGAACGAATTTTGGCACATGTCTTCCTCGTTAATAACAAAACAACTTTTCTTCATAATATTTTTTCCTATCTGTGTTCTGGATAAGCGATTACCTGGAGCAATAAAAAATCGAGGGTAGGTAGTGGGGGACGGTAAAAGTCTGAATCCTCGAACGAATTTTGGCACATGTCTTCCTCGTTAATAACAAAACAACTTTTCTTCATAATATTTTTTCCTATCTGTGTTCTGGATAAGCGATTACCTGGAGCAATAAAAAATCGAGGGTAGGTAGTGGGGGACGGTAAAAGTCTGAATCCTCGAACGAATTTTGGCACATGTCTTCCTCGTTAATAACAAAACAACTTTTCTTCATAATATTTTTTCCTATCTGTGTTCTGGATAAGCGATTACCTGGAGCAATAAAAAATCGAGGGTAGGTAGTGGGGGACGGTAAAAGTCTGAATCCTCGAACGAATTTTGGCACATGTCTTCCTCGTTAATAACAAAACAACTTTTCTTCATAATATTTTTTCCTATCTGTGTTCTGGATAAGCGATTACCTGGAGCAATAAAAAATCGAGGGTAGGTAGTGGGGGACGGTAAAAGTCTGAATCCTCGAACGAATTTTGGCACATGTCTTCCTCGTTAATAACAAAACAACTTTTCTTCATAATATTTTTTCCTATCTGTGTTCTGGATAAGCGATTACCTGGAGCAATAAAAAATCGAGGGTAGGTAGTGGGGGACGGTAAAAGTCTGAATCCTCGAACGAATTTTGGCACATGTCTTCCTCGTTAATAACAAAACAACTTTTCTTCATAATATTTTTTCCTATCTGTGTTCTGGATAAGCGATTACCTGGAGCAATAAAAAATCGAGGGTAGGTAGTGGGGGACGGTAAAAGTCTGAATCCTCGAACGAATTTTGGCACATGTCTTCCTCGTTAATAACAAAACAACTTTTCTTCATAATATTTTTTCCTATCTGTGTTCTGGATAAGCGATTACCTGGAGCAATAAAAATCGAGGGTAGGTAGTGGGGGACGGTAAAAGTCTGAATCCTCGAACGAATTTTGGCACATGTCTTCCTCGTTAATAACAAAACAACTTTTCTTCATAATATTTTTTCCTATCTGTGTTCTGGATAAGCGATTACCTGGAGCAATAAAAAATCGAGGGTAGGTAGTGGGGGACGGTAAAAGTCTGAATCCTCGAACGAATTTTGGCACATGTCTTCCTCGTTAATAACAAAACAACTTTTCTTCATAATATTTTTTCCTATCTGTGTTCTGGATAAGCGATTACCTGGAGCAATAAAAAATCGAGGGTAGGTAGTGGGGGACGGTAAAAGTCTGAATCCTCGAACGAATTTTGGCACATGTCTTCCTCGTTAATAACAAAACAACTTTTCTTCATAATATTTTTTCCTATCTGTGTTCTGGATAAGCGATTACCTGGAGCAATAAAAAATCGAGGGTAGGTAGTGGGGGACGGTAAAAGTCTGAATCCTCGAACGAATTTTGGCACATGTCTTCCTCGTTAATAACAAAACAACTTTTCTTCATAATATTTTTTCCTATCTGTGTTCTGGATAAGCGATTACCTGGAGCAATAAAAAATCGAGGGTAGGTAGTGGGGGACGGTAAAAGTCTGAATCCTCGAACGAATTTTGGCACATGTCTTCCTCGTTAATAACAAAACAACTTTTCTTCATAATATTTTTTCCTATCTGTGTTCTGGATAAGCGATTACCTGGAGCAATAAAAAATCGAGGGTAGGTAGTGGGGACGGTAAAAGTCTGAATCCTCGAACGAATTTTGGCACATGTCTTCCTCGTTAATAACAAAACAACTTTTCTTCATAATATTTTTTCCTATCTGTGTTCTGGATAAGCGATTACCTGGAGCAATAAAAATCGAGGGTAGGTAGTGGGGGACGGTAAAAGTCTGAATCCTCGAACGAATTTTGGCACATGTCTTCCTCGTTAATAACAAAACAACTTTTCTTCATAATATTTTTTCCTATCTGTGTTCTGGATAAGCGATTACCTGGAGCAATAAAAATCGAGGGTAGGTAGTGGGGGACGGTAAAAGTCTGAATCCTCGAACGAATTTTGGCACATGTCTTCCTCGTTAATAACAAAACAACTTTTCTTCATAATATTTTTTCCTATCTGTGTTCTGGATAAGCGATTACCTGGAGCAATAAAAAATCGAGGGTAGGTAGTGGGGGACGGTAAAAGTCTGAATCCTCGAACGAATTTTGGCACATGTCTTCCTCGTTAATAACAAAACAACTTTTCTTCATAATATTTTTTCCTATCTGTGTTCTGGATAAGCGATTACCTGGAGCAATAAAAAATCGAGGGTAGGTAGTGGGGGACGGTAAAAGTCTGAATCCTCGAACGAATTTTGGCACATGTCTTCCTCGTTAATAACAAAACAACTTTTCTTCATAATATTTTTTCCTATCTGTGTTCTGGATAAGCGATTACCTGGAGCAATAAAAATCGAGGGTAGGTAGTGGGGGACGGTAAAAGTCTGAATCCTCGAACGAATTTTGGCACATGTCTTCCTCGTTAATAACAAAACAACTTTTCTTCATAATATTTTTTCCTATCTGTGTTCTGGATAAGCGATTACCTGGAGCAATAAAAAATCGAGGGTAGGTAGTGGGGGACGGTAAAAGTCTGAATCCTCGAACGAATTTTGGCACATGTCTTCCTCGTTAATAACAAAACAACTTTTCTTCATAATATTTTTTCCTATCTGTGTTCTGGATAAGCGATTACCTGGAGCAATAAAAATCGAGGGTAGGTAGTGGGGGACGGTAAAAGTCTGAATCCTCGAACGAATTTTGGCACATGTCTTCCTCGTTAATAACAAAACAACTTTTCTTCATAATATTTTTTCCTATCTGTGTTCTGGATAAGCGATTACCTGGAGCAATAAAAAATCGAGGGTAGGTAGTGGGGGACGGTAAAAGTCTGAATCCTCGAACGAATTTTGGCACATGTCTTCCTCGTTAATAACAAAACAACTTTTCTTCATAATATTTTTTCCTATCTGTGTTCTGGATAAGCGATTACCTGGAGCAATAAAAATCGAGGGTAGGTAGTGGGGGACGGTAAAAGTCTGAATCCTCGAACGAATTTTGGCACATGTCTTCCTCGTTAATAACAAAACAACTTTTCTTCATAATATTTTTTCCTATCTGTGTTCTGGATAAGCGATTACCTGGAGCAATAAAAAATCGAGGGTAGGTAGTGGGGGACGGTAAAAGTCTGAATCCTCGAACGAATTTTGGCACATGTCTTCCTCGTTAATAACAAAACAACTTTTCTTCATAATATTTTTTCCTATCTGTGTTCTGGATAAGCGATTACCTGGAGCAATAAAAAATCGAGGGTAGGTAGTGGGGGACGGTAAAAGTCTGAATCCTCGAACGAATTTTGGCACATGTCTTCCTCGTTAATAACAAAACAACTTTTCTTCATAATATTTTTTCCTATCTGTGTTCTGGATAAGCGATTACCTGGAGCAATAAAAAATCGAGGGTAGGTAGTGGGGGACGGTAAAAGTCTGAATCCTCGAACGAATTTTGGCACATGTCTTCCTCGTTAATAACAAAACAACTTTTCTTCATAATATTTTTTCCTATCTGTGTTCTGGATAAGCGATTACCTGGAGCAATAAAAATCGAGGGTAGGTAGTGGGGACGGTAAAAGTCTGAATCCTCGAACGAATTTTGGCACATGTCTTCCTCGTTAATAACAAAACAACTTTTCTTCATAATATTTTTTCCTATCTGTGTTCTGGATAAGCGATTACCTGGAGCAATAAAAAATCGAGGGTAGGTAGTGGGGGACGGTAAAAGTCTGAATCCTCGAACGAATTTTGGCACATGTCTTCCTCGTTAATAACAAAACAACTTTTCTTCATAATATTTTTTCCTATCTGTGTTCTGGATAAGCGATTACCTGGAGCAATAAAAATCGAGGGTAGGTAGTGGGGACGGTAAAAGTCTGAATCCTCGAACGAATTTTGGCACATGTCTTCCTCGTTAATAACAAAACAACTTTTCTTCATAATATTTTTTCCTATCTGTGTTCTGGATAAGCGATTACCTGGAGCAATAAAAATCGAGGGTAGGTAGTGGGGGACGGTAAAAGTCTGAATCCTCGAACGAATTTTGGCACATGTCTTCCTCGTTAATAACAAAACAACTTTTCTTCATAATATTTTTTCCTATCTGTGTTCTGGATAAGCGATTACCTGGAGCAATAAAAAATCGAGGGTAGGTAGTGGGGGACGGTAAAAGTCTGAATCCTCGAACGAATTTTGGCACATGTCTTCCTCGTTAATAACAAAACAACTTTTCTTCATAATATTTTTTCCTATCTGTGTTCTGGATAAGCGATTACCTGGAGCAATAAAAAATCGAGGGTAGGTAGTGGGGGACGGTAAAAGTCTGAATCCTCGAACGAATTTTGGCACATGTCTTCCTCGTTAATAACAAAACAACTTTTCTTCATAATATTTTTTCCTATCTGTGTTCTGGATAAGCGATTACCTGGAGCAATAAAAAATCGAGGGTAGGTAGTGGGGGACGGTAAAAGTCTGAATCCTCGAACGAATTTTGGCACATGTCTTCCTCGTTAATAACAAAACAACTTTTCTTCATAATATTTTTTCCTATCTGTGTTCTGGATAAGCGATTACCTGGAGCAATAAAAATCGAGGGTAGGTAGTGGGGGACGGTAAAAGTCTGAATTCTCGAACGAATTTTGGCACATGTCTTCCTCGTTAATAACAAAACAACTTTTCTTCATAATATTTTTTCCTATCTGTGTTCTGGATAAGCGATTACCTGGAGCAATAAAAAATCGAGGGTAGGTAGTGGGGGACGGTAAAAGTCTGAATCCTCGAACGAATTTTGGCACATGTCTTCCTCGTTAATAACAAAACAACTTTTCTTCATAATATTTTTTCCTATCTGTGTTCTGGATAAGCGATTACCTGGAGCAATAAAAAATCGAGGGTAGGTAGTGGGGGACGGTAAAAGTCTGAATCCTCGAACGAATTTTGGCACATGTCTTCCTCGTTAATAACAAAACAACTTTTCTTCATAATATTTTTTCCTATCTGTGTTCTGGATAAGCGATTACCTGGAGCAATAAAAATCGAGGGTAGGTAGTGGGGGACGGTAAAAGTCTGAATCCTCGAACGAATTTTGGCACATGTCTTCCTCGTTAATAACAAAACAACTTTTCTTCATAATATTTTTTCCTATCTGTGTTCTGGATAAGCGATTACCTGGAGCAATAAAAAATCGAGGGTAGGTAGTGGGGACGGTAAAAGTCTGAATCCTCGAACGAATTTTGGCACATGTCTTCCTCGTTAATAACAAAACAACTTTTCTTCATAATATTTTTTCCTATCTGTGTTCTGGATAAGCGATTACCTGGAGCAATAAAAATCGAGGGTAGGTAGTGGGGGACGGTAAAAGTCTGAATCCTCGAACGAATTTTGGCACATGTCTTCCTCGTTAATAACAAAACAACTTTTCTTCATAATATTTTTTCCTATCTGTGTTCTGGATAAGCGATTACCTGGAGCAATAAAAAATCGAGGGTAGGTAGTGGGGACGGTAAAAGTCTGAATCCTCGAACGAATTTTGGCACATGTCTTCCTCGTTAATAACAAAACAACTTTTCTTCATAATATTTTTTCCTATCTGTGTTCTGGATAAGCGATTACCTGGAGCAATAAAAATCGAGGGTAGGTAGTGGGGGACGGTAAAAGTCTGAATCCTCGAACGAATTTTGGCACATGTCTTCCTCGTTAATAACAAAACAACTTTTCTTCATAATATTTTTTCCTATCTGTGTTCTGGATAAGCGATTACCTGGAGCAATAAAAAATCGAGGGTAGGTAGTGGGGGACGGTAAAAGTCTGAATCCTCGAACGAATTTTGGCACATGTCTTCCTCGTTAATAACAAAACAACTTTTCTTCATAATATTTTTTCCTATCTGTGTTCTGGATAAGCGATTACCTGGAGCAATAAAAATCGAGGGTAGGTAGTGGGGACGGTAAAAGTCTGAATTCTCGAACGAATTTTGGCACATGTCTTCCTCGTTAATAACAAAACAACTTTTCTTCATAATATTTTTTCCTATCTGTGTTCTGGATAAGCGATTACCTGGAGCAATAAAAATCGAGGGTAGGTAGTGGGGGACGGTAAAAGTCTGAATCCTCGAACGAATTTTGGCACATGTCTTCCTCGTTAATAACAAAACAACTTTTCTTCATAATATTTTTTCCTATCTGTGTTCTGGATAAGCGATTACCTGGAGCAATAAAAAATCGAGGGTAGGTAGTGGGGACGGTAAAAGTCTGAATCCTCGAACGAATTTTGGCACATGTCTTCCTCGTTAATAACAAAACAACTTTTCTTCATAATATTTTTTCCTATCTGTGTTCTGGATAAGCGATTACCTGGAGCAATAAAAAATCGAGGGTAGGTAGTGGGGGACGGTAAAAGTCTGAATCCTCGAACGAATTTTGGCACATGTCTTCCTCGTTAATAACAAAACAACTTTTCTTCATAATATTTTTTCCTATCTGTGTTCTGGATAAGCGATTACCTGGAGCAATAAAAAATCGAGGGTAGGTAGTGGGGGACGGTAAAAGTCTGAATCCTCGAACGAATTTTGGCACATGTCTTCCTCGTTAATAACAAAACAACTTTTCTTCATAATATTTTTTCCTATCTGTGTTCTGGATAAGCGATTACCTGGAGCAATAAAAAATCGAGGGTAGGTAGTGGGGGACGGTAAAAGTCTGAATCCTCGAACGAATTTTGGCACATGTCTTCCTCGTTAATAACAAAACAACTTTTCTTCATAATATTTTTTCCTATCTGTGTTCTGGATAAGCGATTACCTGGAGCAATAAAAAATCGAGGGTAGGTAGTGGGGGACGGTAAAAGTCTGAATCCTCGAACGAATTTTGGCACATGTCTTCCTCGTTAATAACAAAACAACTTTTCTTCATAATATTTTTTCCTATCTGTGTTCTGGATAAGCGATTACCTGGAGCAATAAAAATCGAGGGTAGGTAGTGGGGGACGGTAAAAGTCTGAATCCTCGAACGAATTTTGGCACATGTCTTCCTCGTTAATAACAAAACAACTTTTCTTCATAATATTTTTTCCTATCTGTGTTCTGGATAAGCGATTACCTGGAGCAATAAAAAATCGAGGGTAGGTAGTGGGGGACGGTAAAAGTCTGAATCCTCGAACGAATTTTGGCACATGTCTTCCTCGTTAATAACAAAACAACTTTTCTTCATAATATTTTTTCCTATCTGTGTTCTGGATAAGCGATTACCTGGAGCAATAAAAATCGAGGGTAGGTAGTGGGGGACGGTAAAAGTCTGAATCCTCGAACGAATTTTGGCACATGTCTTCCTCGTTAATAACAAAACAACTTTTCTTCATAATATTTTTTCCTATCTGTGTTCTGGATAAGCGATTACCTGGAGCAATAAAAATCGAGGGTAGGTAGTGGGGGACGGTAAAAGTCTGAATCCTCGAACGAATTTTGGCACATGTCTTCCTCGTTAATAACAAAACAACTTTTCTTCATAATATTTTTTCCTATCTGTGTTCTGGATAAGCGATTACCTGGAGCAATAAAAATCGAGGGTAGGTAGTGGGGGACGGTAAAAGTCTGAATCCTCGAACGAATTTTGGCACATGTCTTCCTCGTTAATAACAAAACAACTTTTCTTCATAATATTTTTTCCTATCTGTGTTCTGGATAAGCGATTACCTGGAGCAATAAAAAATCGAGGGTAGGTAGTGGGGGACGGTAAAAGTCTGAATCCTCGAACGAATTTTGGCACATGTCTTCCTCGTTAATAACAAAACAACTTTTCTTCATAATATTTTTTCCTATCTGTGTTCTGGATAAGCGATTACCTGGAGCAATAAAAAATCGAGGGTAGGTAGTGGGGGACGGTAAAAGTCTGAATCCTCGAACGAATTTTGGCACATGTCTTCCTCGTTAATAACAAAACAACTTTTCTTCATAATATTTTTTCCTATCTGTGTTCTGGATAAGCGATTACCTGGAGCAATAAAAATCGAGGGTAGGTAGTGGGGACGGTAAAAGTCTGAATCCTCGAACGAATTTTGGCACATGTCTTCCTCGTTAATAACAAAACAACTTTTCTTCATAATATTTTTTCCTATCTGTGTTCTGGATAAGCGATTACCTGGAGCAATAAAAAATCGAGGGTAGGTAGTGGGGGACGGTAAAAGTCTGAATTCTCGAACGAATTTTGGCACATGTCTTCCTCGTTAATAACAAAACAACTTTTCTTCATAATATTTTTTCCTATCTGTGTTCTAGATAAGCGATTACCTGGAGCAATAAAAATCGAGGGTAGGTAGTGGGGGACGGTAAAAGTCTGAATCCTCGAACGAATTTTGGCACATGTCTTCCTCGTTAATAACAAAACAACTTTTCTTCATAATATTTTTTCCTATCTGTGTTCTGGATAAGCGATTACCTGGAGCAATAAAAATCGAGGGTAGGTAGTGGGGGACGGTAAAAGTCTGAATCCTCGAACGAATTTTGGCACATGTCTTCCTCGTTAATAACAAAACAACTTTTCTTCATAATATTTTTTCCTATCTGTGTTCTGGATAAGCGATTACCTGGAGCAATAAAAAATCGAGGGTAGGTAGTGGGGGACGGTAAAAGTCTGAATCCTCGAACGAATTTTGGCACATGTCTTCCTCGTTAATAACAAAACAACTTTTCTTCATAATATTTTTTCCTATCTGTGTTCTGGATAAGCGATTACCTGGAGCAATAAAAATCGAGGGTAGGTAGTGGGGGACGGTAAAAGTCTGAATCCTCGAACGAATTTTGGCACATGTCTTCCTCGTTAATAACAAAACAACTTTTCTTCATAATATTTTTTCCTATCTGTGTTCTGGATAAGCGATTACCTGGAGCAATAAAAAATCGAGGGTAGGTAGTGGGGGACGGTAAAAGTCTGAATCCTCGAACGAATTTTGGCACATGTCTTCCTCGTTAATAACAAAACAACTTTTCTTCATAATATTTTTTCCTATCTGTGTTCTGGATAAGCGATTACCTGGAGCAATAAAAATCGAGGGTAGGTAGTGGGGGACGGTAAAAGTCTGAATCCTCGAACGAATTTTGGCACATGTCTTCCTCGTTAATAACAAAACAACTTTTCTTCATAATATTTTTTCCTATCTGTGTTCTGGATAAGCGATTACCTGGAGCAATAAAAAATCGAGGGTAGGTAGTGGGGGACGGTAAAAGTCTGAATCCTCGAACGAATTTTGGCACATGTCTTCCTCGTTAATAACAAAACAACTTTTCTTCATAATATTTTTTCCTATCTGTGTTCTGGATAAGCGATTACCTGGAGCAATAAAAATCGAGGGTAGGTAGTGGGGGACGGTAAAAGTCTGAATCCTCGAACGAATTTTGGCACATGTCTTCCTCGTTAATAACAAAACAACTTTTCTTCATAATATTTTTTCCTATCTGTGTTCTGGATAAGCGATTACCTGGAGCAATAAAAAATCGAGGGTAGGTAGTGGGGACGGTAAAAGTCTGAATCCTCGAACGAATTTTGGCACATGTCTTCCTCGTTAATAACAAAACAACTTTTCTTCATAATATTTTTTCCTATCTGTGTTCTGGATAAGCGATTACCTGGAGCAATAAAAAATCGAGGGTAGGTAGTGGGGGACGGTAAAAGTCTGAATCCTCGAACGAATTTTGGCACATGTCTTCCTCGTTAATAACAAAACAACTTTTCTTCATAATATTTTTTCCTATCTGTGTTCTGGATAAGCGATTACCTGGAGCAATAAAAAATCGAGGGTAGGTAGTGGGGACGGTAAAAGTCTGAATTCTCGAACGAATTTTGGCACATGTCTTCCTCGTTAATAACAAAACAACTTTTCTTCATAATATTTTTTCCTATCTGTGTTCTGGATAAGCGATTACCTGGAGCAATAAAAAATCGAGGGTAGGTAGTGGGGGACGGTAAAAGTCTGAATCCTCGAACGAATTTTGGCACATGTCTTCCTCGTTAATAACAAAACAACTTTTCTTCATAATATTTTTTCCTATCTGTGTTCTGGATAAGCGATTACCTGGAGCAATAAAAAATCGAGGGTAGGTAGTGGGGACGGTAAAAGTCTGAATCCTCGAACGAATTTTGGCACATGTCTTCCTCGTTAATAACAAAACAACTTTTCTTCATAATATTTTTTCCTATCTGTGTTCTGGATAAGCGATTACCTGGAGCAATAAAAATCGAGGGTAGGTAGTGGGGGACGGTAAAAGTCTGAATCCTCGAACGAATTTTGGCACATGTCTTCCTCGTTAATAACAAAACAACTTTTCTTCATAATATTTTTTCCTATCTGTGTTCTGGATAAGCGATTACCTGGAGCAATAAAAATCGAGGGTAGGTAGTGGGGGACGGTAAAAGTCTGAATCCTCGAACGAATTTTGGCACATGTCTTCCTCGTTAATAACAAAACAACTTTTCTTCATAATATTTTTTCCTATCTGTGTTCTGGATAAGCGATTACCTGGAGCAATAAAAATCGAGGGTAGGTAGTGGGGGACGGTAAAAGTCTGAATCCTCGAACGAATTTTGGCACATGTCTTCCTCGTTAATAACAAAACAACTTTTCTTCATAATATTTTTTCCTATCTGTGTTCTGGATAAGCGATTACCTGGAGCAATAAAAATCGAGGGTAGGTAGTGGGGGACGGTAAAAGTCTGAATCCTCGAACGAATTTTGGCACATGTCTTCCTCGTTAATAACAAAACAACTTTTCTTCATAATATTTTTTCCTATCTGTGTTCTGGATAAGCGATTACCTGGAGCAATAAAAATCGAGGGTAGGTAGTGGGGGACGGTAAAAGTCTGAATCCTCGAACGAATTTTGGCACATGTCTTCCTCGTTAATAACAAAACAACTTTTCTTCATAATATTTTTTCCTATCTGTGTTCTGGATAAGCGATTACCTGGAGCAATAAAAAATCGAGGGTAGGTAGTGGGGACGGTAAAAGTCTGAATCCTCGAACGAATTTTGGCACATGTCTTCCTCGTTAATAACAAAACAACTTTTCTTCATAATATTTTTTCCTATCTGTGTTCTGGATAAGCGATTACCTGGAGCAATAAAAAATCGAGGGTAGGTAGTGGGGGACGGTAAAAGTCTGAATCCTCGAACGAATTTTGGCACATGTCTTCCTCGTTAATAACAAAACAACTTTTCTTCATAATATTTTTTCCTATCTGTGTTCTGGATAAGCGATTACCTGGAGCAATAAAAAATCGAGGGTAGGTAGTGGGGGACGGTAAAAGTCTGAATCCTCGAACGAATTTTGGCACATGTCTTCCTCGTTAATGACAAAACAACTTTTCTTCATAATATTTTTTCCTATCTGTGTTCTGGATAAGCGATTACCTGGAGCAATAAAAAATCGAGGGTAGGTAGTTAGGGACGGTAAAAGTCTGAATCCTCGAACGAATTTTGGCACATGTCTTCCTCGTTAATAACAAAACAACTTTTCTTCATAATATTTTTTCCTATCTGTGTTCTGGATAAGCGATTACCTGGAGCAATAAAAAATCGAGGGTAGGTAGTGGGGGACGGTAAAAGTCTGAATCCTCGAACGAATTTTGGCACATGTCTTCCTCGTTAATAACAAAACAACTTTTCTTCATAATATTTTTTCCTATCTGTGTTCTGGATAAGCGATTACCTGGAGCAATAAAAATCGAGGGTAGGTAGTGGGGGACGGTAAAAGTCTGAATCCTCGAACGAATTTTGGCACATGTCTTCCTCGTTAATAACAAAACAACTTTTCTTCATAATATTTTTTCCTATCTGTGTTCTAGATAAGCGATTACCTGGAGCAATAAAAAATCGAGGGTAGGTAGTGGGGGACGGTAAAAGTCTGAATCCTCGAACGAATTTTGGCACATGTCTTCCTCGTTAATAACAAAACAACTTTTCT